>QRFJ01000425.1:546680-642032 GCA_006176705.1 Cocos nucifera
GAGCCGAAATGACGTAGCCAAGCTTCTTAATCTATCGATCCATCCCCTATAGTTTCTGATTGAGGACGTCATCTTGATCATAGACCTTGGAAGGCTTCCGACTGTAGATGAAAAAAATTTCTTTCGAAGAAGAATCACAATCCGAACAAGCATCCTCTGCTCTCTATTTTTCTTTTCTAAGGATGATGGGTATGCTAGCCCAAGTGCTTTTCCTTGAGATCGATTTCTGACATCCTGATAGTGGGTTTCCTAGTGGAATCACCATCGGAGGCTGCTGCATGGCCTATACCAACTCAGTGAGGCCTTGAACCTGCTACATCAGCAGGTTGAACTGCTCTAGATTTGATAATTATTTAGATAATGAATGGTGAAGATGGGTATTAAATTTTAAAATTATATAATATTTAGAGAAAAAATAAGCAAAAAATCATTTTCAACCTATGACGGTGGTTATCAAAAATCACTGCTATAGATCTACGGCAGCGGTTATAGAACCGCTACCTATAACTACTACTGTAGATCTAATCTCTCTTCCTTTTTCTCATAAGAGTCATGCAGAGAGAGATCCACCTTCCTCCCTATTGCCACCCCCTCCATCTTCACCTTCACACACTTGGCTCGTCTGCCGCGGCCGCTGGCGTCGCCATTGCTCCCACAGTCCTCACTCCACCTCTCCCCTTCTCCACCGCCTGCGCTCCTCCTTCTCGGGTGTTTGACCGGCGGCCACCCCACCAATGCTCTGCTTCCATTAATACTTTCGCATAACATCAACAAACCATCAGAACAAAAACAATGTACCATTAACAAACAACCATCTCCTCTAAAGTCGAACTTAATTACCTATTAAGCTCATCTGGATTCTTAAGCTGTGGGCTGTCGTTCTCATCATCTCCATCTCCACCATTTTTATGGACAAAGAGGGGCAGAGTAGTCTTTCTGGGGAGTGGTGACGAGAAAGGGATCACTTTTTCAAATGCCTCCTCGAAACCTCTCTTCCTATATGAATTGGTTGTGCTGCCATCATTGAGATCGAATCCCTTCATCAAATGGTTGTTGGGAAGGGCGAGGCCGAGCTCCAACTCCATCTCTTTTCCTTTCTGTTTCCTTCTTTTATGCGACTCTCCAAGGGCGAAACGTATCAAGTATCAGTGAGAGTATTTTGGAGAAAGGGGAAGGACTTGATTGGAGATTTATGTTCATATATAGCAGCTGTGGCATTAAAGAAAGGAAAGAAGGAAGAGAGGGAAGGTGAGGGTGGGAGGTGGAACAGGGTGGGGGACAGGGTGTAGGGGTTCAAGGGGACCCAAGCGCGCGTAAGGTGTCTGGATGTTGTCATCGGCTAACATTGCATCGAGCGCTACCGACACGGTCCCTTTCCTTTGATGGAGTCCTGTCCTTTCTTTATTCAGTGGACAGGGAGAGAGAGATTTAATAATCGAAGGCATGACCTGTGGCCGTTCTCCAGCTATTTCCCGCAGCGACCCAGCCTTGGTGGCAGCAGCCATAAGTCAGTCACCAACCACCTTTCATAACTAGAGACGTAAATGACCTGCACTCTAGTGAGTAGGCAACGCTTGCAATCGAGCATACTTGAACCAGATAATTGTTTCATTTTGAGCCATATATTCTGAGTTAGTTGAGCTAAGCTCATCTCTAGAGTGGTTCATTTGTTAATGGGCGAGCCTAATTAAACCAAGCTGAGTTACGCAAAAAACCAGTCTTACCGTGACCACCAGTATTATATATATATATATATATATATATATATATATATATATATATATATATATATATATATATATATATATATATATATATATATATATATATATATATATATATATATATATATATATATATATATATATATATATATGTATGTATGTATATGTATGTATGTATGTATGTATATATATATATATTTTCCATGATGATCATATAACTAATAAACTGGTGCTAGATGCTGCGGCAATCTTAAATGGCTCGCATACTAGTGGGATTTTTTATGGCCTTGGAACTGGGTTGGGACTTTGAGGGAGGGGTGGGGAAGGAGGCATCCTGTCTCCTCGACAGACGGGATCCCTTGCGCTTCTTGTCCCGTGAGCGTTTCCTTGGCGTTGGCAGACGCTCTACGTCACCTGGCTGGGTTCCAAGTCCTTAGCCTCTGCTTGCTTGTTTTCTTATTCTAAACTTCTTCAAATGTGTCCCCCAGCTAGGGATCAACCCTAACCTCAAAACGTGAGAGCTAGTTTCCTAATTGATACAAGAGTACGTGGTATTTTTCCAAACCTCCACCGGGGTGCCCTGTACTGTGAACTGGAACAGCGTTTCCAATGCTGTTTTTTAATCTTTTTTTTCCTCCTGTGCATAGAGACAGAAGACACCGGCATTAGCCTCCATTCAATGGCTCCGACAAGGGCGGGTCCTACAAAGAAGACTTGGCCTTAGCTGACCAGACCGTTCCCTGTGGATCTGAAAATAGTGTTAGCGTATTAGTGGGTGATATCAGGATCAGGTGTATCACCCAGCTCACCAGACACTCTAATTCTCGAGTCATCCATGTCCACAATATTGTGGCAGAACTCATCATACTCATAGAAGGTACAGATTGTATCTTTTGAACAAAAAAATGATTAATCTTCTTTCATTGTGTAATGTAAGTAGTTGATCCATATTTTGCATATCTTATAAAGCATAATATTTATTTCGTAATCTATGCACAAGAATAAGAAAGATAGATTAAAGTATTTCGAATATTGCTTCAAACATATCCAACCACTCATGCTATGAAAGAAGATCAATCATTCTTTCGCATGAAAGATAATCTATACGCACTCATGCATATATGGACTGCCCTAACCAAACATCTATAGTAGCCTTGGTCAAAAATAAAGCTCACATAAGAAATGCTAATCGGAAAAATGTGTAACTATGTACCATGTTGGTCTATCTATCAAGTTTATATGAAATTATGATCCATACAAATAGATCAATAATAATGTCATAAATTAGTAGTACAATATTCTTGCGAGAGAAATATTTTCATCCTAAAACTAGTGCTCGACCAAGTTTTGATCGTTTGCTCTCCTCGTGAGATCAAAGAGGAGTTTAATAAGTATCTAGCATAGCCAAGGTGTTAAATAAAGGAGGAACAGTACTTTATGTATTTGCCATTGGAAAGAGGGTGGTGCACATTGGCATACCTAGCTAGCTACCTCTCGAGGCAATAAAGGATACGTCCTATTCGTGGGCCCAAAGGTTCATGGAGGGCTCCCGCAGGGTCTGCGCCATATCTTTCACCACCTTGTGAAGCTGTTAGTGGACGTGCCGGAGAACGCCACGCACACGCTTGATGCCGGGGCTCCAAAAGGCAAGGAGGACAGATCCCCGATCTCGGGGCCCAGTATCTTTGCTTGCCCGAGCCGCTCGTGCTTCATGTTTTACGAGCACTTAGATATTGACAAACAGCTGTTCCACTTAATGTATGCCTTGCTATTTTCTGCACGTAATCTTTTTGACAAAACGCGCAATACCTCTTCGATGCGTTTTCTTCATGGTCCCTACTTTGTGTCTCCAGTATTAATAATTCATCTACCAAGTTGGCAAGTTCTCTAGCACATGTGGTCTTGACCTATGTTCTAAATTTCCTTCTTTAGACGATACCATATTGAAAAGTCAAGCACTTAGGTGATCTTAAGGTGAAATATATATATATATATATATATATAATATATGATAAGAAATCTTGAGGTGATATGAATGACTTGCTATTTGCAGAGCAGAGTTAATTTTAAGCTGTTGGATTTAGATTTGGTGCTTTCAGGACAAGATGGTCAAGGGTATATGTTTAATTGCTCCTCTCTTTTGAGATTCTTAATGTCTTGCTTTTGCTGTTTTGGGTAATGTAACTAGTGCAAAGTAGGAGCTTCTCTTATGAAACTGCTGGCCCTTAAAATAGATTTTAGGTGCATGGGAGCTAGGCGTCCATCGCTTTAATATAGGGTAAAGAGAACAAAAGGCTAAGGAAAATAAATATTAGTTACTAATTAACATGCATTAAGTTACATGGTGGGATCAGTAATTTTCTCGATTGATTGGACTTTAGAGTCTGCCTCTCTGCTTCCCCACCAAGCTAGCTTACCTGGTAAGCATCGGTTTGCTTCTGAAGATGCTCAGAGCTACAATGAAAAATGATAAATCTTAACCAAATAAATAAATTATAATGATTTGATCGAGAAAGAAAGAATTTTTTAACCTCTTTAACTTGAATTTTTTAACCTATTTAACTTGATTTTCTCAAAAAAAAAAAGAGAAAAAAATTTGCAAAATTAGAATTTTTATGTCCCATTTTTGTTTATAAGTGAATATAAAATCGAGATACATAATCTCCATTTATAATGATAAGCTTCATTGTTATATAATTTGGATCAAATTCTACTCAATTTCTTAAAATAAATATAATTAGCATAAATAAATTAGAAAAGTTACAATCTTTTAAAAGGTAGATCTAGATTTTTATATCAATTTTATCTTTTATCGTTCTACTTAATTTTTTTCAGATTTAAAAGTACTCTAATCAAAAAAATTTTGAAAAAAAAAAAAAATTGATTTAGTTTACCAATTTTAGGGCTCAAATGATAAAATTTAAATTCGGTCACTAAAAGTATGACCTTTTTTAGGAGTGGCGCCGCATTGTAGATCTTGAAAAGTTATTCAGTTTTAAAAAAATTATCATTTTAATCAAATATCATATGACCAAATTATGGCATCTAAAAATTTGGCTTATCATCTAGCTTTTCGATATGGTGGATTTTGCTGTTGGACATATCAAACCCTATCCATAGTAGCCAAAGTTATTCATATTAATCCGATGATCCTCCTAAATCATATAATAAGCTTATTTGCCCTATGATATCTAGCAGTAATGTAACCAAGTAGTTTAAGGGATGAGAGCATGTAGCTCTGATGTATCATGATACCCCAAATACAATGATGATTAAGTGATTAGTTATTAAACTGGGCTTATTAGAAGATTAAAAGTACTAGTATTAAAACATATGATACACATGACAAAATCCAACTTGACCTCATTCTCTGACCCAATGTCTAATTTGCAACATCTATTGGCTACATCACAACCACCATTGCACCAATATTAGGATTCCACATAGAAGTCATCAAGTTTGGTATCTTTATACCTTGGAGAGTTGCCCATAATTTTTGGTAATTGGCTTTAATAATGTCGTGGGGGAAAGGCATCTTTAGTCCTATATTGATTGTGAATTAAAAAAAAGTATAGCTTATATGGATTGAAATCTTCTCTTTCACATGAGATATTTTTTAAAGGACAAAATTGTGAATCTCCAAATTGCCAAGGCCCATTAAGGCGACTAGAACTAATCCTTCGGGAATCCCATAAGATCCATAGAAATCCGAAATGGTCAGAGTAGACAATACCTCACGTATGTGGGCGCGGAGACATAAGTCAGTCATTCAAGCCATTTGACCTCTTGACCGCAAGAATGGCACCATTTGTGGGAATGCCTCCTGTACATACATACTCCCTCTTGACTATGAGACTAATGTTGTAGGGGGAAGGCACCTTTTGAAGGATAAAACTCTAAGGCTCCAAATGACCAAGATCCACTAAGACCAACCCCTAATAAGGCGTACTAAAACTTAAAGTGGTTAGAGCAAAATGGATAATACCTTACATATGCGAGTGAAGAGGCATAAGCTAGCCATCCGACCTCTTGATTGCAACAAATACCCACTCATTGGAAGATTGAAATTTCTAATACTATAAGACCTGATATACATGTTGGAACCCATCTTCATTGAAAAACTTAAGGTGATGAGTTTGAGATTCAATTATCTATGTTAATCTTTCTTCCTCCCATTAATTATTTCATGTAAAACGAAACCTTAGACACAACTCCCAATAGGGCCTAGATGTAAACATCTCGTTCAATCAACTCCTTACTCGACCAACTATTATATATATAACACCTAGACTATGAGCAATTAGGAACTAATCCTCTTTGATTCAACCATAAATTGGAGAGAATCTGAACTCCTTACTTTTTCTTTGAATTTTTTGGTCTTTGCAAAATGCCAACTTATCGAGCTGATAACATCCTTGACAGCTGAACTAAGTGATCCAAGACTGAATCCCGTCTTCATTAGGGTTAGGGAAGTTAAGGATATTAAGGGAAGAGCAATCCTCCATTTTACAACTTAATTGTCTATGGGTGCTCCTTGGAAAAAAAAAAATACAAAGCACTTTTATGAATAATTCTATGCCAGTATCGGACGTACGTGCAATCCACCATACTCGTACAAAACAATTTATACGATCATGTAGCGTTAAAATAGAATTAACGATGGCTGCTGTGCAGTGTGTATGACACCGTATTGATGTTAATCAGGCAAAGCAATTAAGCCACTGAGCATGTATCACCTATAGACACACACGCACGCACGCACGCACACACATTTGTGTCAAATTTTAAAGACCAAATTATGTCAAGCTGAAAGGCTGTCAAAGTAGCAGTTATTTTGCACCAATTGATCAAGGAGAAGAAATGGGATGATGTACAGTAATTGTCAGTGGATCCGGTCCCAAGGCAGAACATTACCAACAGCTCATACACCACTTCACATTTCACGTTATCTCTTCGACAAAACGATACTGTTTAGATCTACTGCTCCCCTTGACACCGAACCCGGATCGTAAGCGCAAAGAAGGAAGAGGATTTCGCGTGCTTCTTGTGTGGGGTCATCCCAGGATCCCGCCAGGCATTTGACGTTCCCTTCGGCAATTGATACTAAATTAATTAATGGCCAAGGTAGCGTTAGGTGATACCACACTCCTACCCACCCTAATGTACGGAGGTTGATGCAGCACATGAATTAAAGCAGACCTAGATGTAGGGCCCAGGACAAGCAAGATGGGATGTTTTTAGGCGTCAATCGATCCACCGTATCTTGACCTATACAACAAGAACCTTGCAGTCAGATACAAATAATTTTTATTCTATGTTTAGTCATGGCATGCTTGTAATTGGCTAAAAGTGAAGGAATATTTTAGTAGTTGGTTATGATCCTCATACCATAAAATTTATGGGATAATTTCTGCTAGAGAGATAAGATCTCTAATTTATGGGATCTTGATATACATGTTGAAACCAAATTTGAACCAAATTGTTGGATTTCGAGTCCAACCATGCAAATGAATCTGCTCTTCTCACACCGCTTGCTTGATATGGTCTCGTAGACCTTAGAAATGACCTTGAACAATTTTTTTTTTATTTTTTAATTATTTATGATGGTCATTTAGTATGCAAATCTCTTACCTATTAAATGAATATAAGAGAGAAAGCTTTATCCTCTCTAAAATTCAACAAAAAAAAATACGAGTATGTTATATCATGCATTTTTACCTTTTTTTCACAAAACATGCCAACTTTCTCGAATTTAAGGTTGCCAGGCTTTCTGCAAGTCACTAAATTAACGTAGGAAACCTCGAGTGGATGGGCTCAGATTATTCTAGATAAGACAGGAAGGCAGAATTCGTTTGAAAATCTTGCTGCTAATTTAGCTCTTCTATTTGGAAGAGCCATAGGAAACTTGAGCTACCATCAGCCAAAAGAAGCTCTAGAAGATAACTTTGGAAGTCTCCATCTCTTTTTGCTCCAGCAACCCCCATTCTCTTATTGATTTAAAGAGACAAAACATATAATAAAGAAATATATAATAATAATAATAATAGTAGTAGTATTTTTTTTTCTAATAATTGATGACATCTTAATTTTTTATTGCATGATTCAAGATACACATAGTAGAATAATTTTAACTAATAATTTCTCAACATCTAAAGCACTTCTCATGTCAATACATTACTTTTTCCCCCATCAGATCTACTATGGCTTATAAATGACACCGATGCAAATGATGAAGCAGCCCATCGATCGGAGCATGAGAATAGTCGAGGCACCAAAGTTTGCTCCCCACTTTAGATTGGCTATGGTGAGCAGGTCCAAATTGAGAAGAGGAGAGGCAAAAGATTAGAGACTCCTAAGAACGGTTTGGAAATTTGAGAGAGAGAGAGAGAGAGAGAGAGAGAATTGATGGGTCTTTGATGCCGTCGGAGGTCACAAGATATAAATTAGAAAGCTAAGGTTCCCTACCCCACCTTCTCTTTTGTTGTTTTGCATTTCTTAGGAAAGGTTGATGTAGATGCCGAAGGTTCAATAATCCAATGATTATCAATGAATGGATCGGCACTACCAAAAATCAGTCTTTCAGCGAGGAATATCGCCAAGGAATCTGCCCCTCGAAAAATCAATAAAAGATTGGAAAGGGAATTTCCAAGGATGTTAACTTGTGTTCAAAATCCAGTTTTACTAAAGAATATTTAAGTGATTTGTGAGGGATTTACTGTCTTCAATAAATCACTTGAAAATTCTTCGATAATTTGCAAGAAATCAGTGAGTGATTAATTTAATAATATTCATCCAGAAATTTGTAAGAAAAATTATATTCCTCACAGATTTACCAAGAGATGAATCCATTGGTGTTGATAAGATATTTTAAAAAAATTATATTAGAGAGGGATTTTTTATTAGAAATTTTTTAATGATATAAAAATCTAGTACTAAATGAATGTCACTTGTAGACACTATAAAAATTAAAAATATTGGTGGTGACATAATAGTGATGATATGAAAAATTGAGACATTTAATCCACTATCATAATATGGATTCATATAAGATACCGAATAAATGAGATATTTAACTCTCTACTTAAGGAATCCTATGATCCGATCAGAAAAAGAGAAAAAGATACAAGAATAGACAAAAGCAAAATTTTTACATCCTCTTTAATTTTATTGTTTATTTAAAATTGAGTTACATAGTTATATTCATAAGGATAAGATATATCCTTACTCAAGCTCAGTTGGTTTTATCTTTCTAATTTCAATATGACCCACTTTCCTAAAATAGACATGACTATTAGAAATAAACTCATAAAAGCTAAAATTTTATACATGGTAGATTTCAACTTCTACATGAACTTTGCCTTTTGTTGCTGCATGTAATTTCTTTTAGATTAGGAGATATATTTGGTCAAAATCTTATCCAAAAGAGAAATTTTTGGGTTGACCGACCTAGTGCGCATCTCAAGTAAAGAAATTTGGATCGATTGCTAGGTCACCCCTTTTGAACCCATTTCGGATCACAATAAGATAATCTTTAAATATAACAAGTTAATTTAGTTAGATGATATACATGTATAATACAAGAGCTTAAGAAGCTTGCTTTAGGAATGAAATAACATCATGACAAAACATAATAAATGTGAATGTATTTATCATATGAAAGTTATAACATAGAATATAATTTAAAGAAGTTATGGATGTTTATCATAGGTGTTTTAAGAATAATAAAAAAAAATAGAAAAAGTAAAAAAAATATTTTATTCTATTTATTTTTTAAATTGATATTATCTACAAAAGATTTGAATGGACTATATACAATATTTAAAATGATTTAATTTAGGCTTGAGCCTATCCCATTATAAAAATTGATTATATTTTTTCTAATCTAACTAATTAATGCCATATCATGGCTATCCACATTCTTAATATGAAAATCATGCATTAAAAAAAATAAAATTATGCCCACCAACCATTTTAGAAAAAAATTATTATTTTTTTCCATCTCATATAAGTTGAAATCCTAGCTAAAGGTCTATATATTGCATGCACGAGGTGCAATTTGATCATGACACAAAATCCTAACTAACGGTCTATATATTGCATGCATCATGTGGAATTGGACTGTGCTACATCCCACGGTGGATGATAGGCCGCGTTACCCTTTGTGCTTCACCAAATTTCAACCATGCACTATCCAGCATGCATATGCTAGCTCCGAGATTTGCCTTAGTTCACCTAGACTTGGTGCACCGAATAAAGATCTCCTAGTAACGTCTAAGCTTTCCCATCCAACTGTTCTAAGCCTCCCACCAAATTTAGTCTTTTTCAATTTCTCCTTAGCGGAAGCCCTAGCTTTCCTGTTCAGCCACTCTAATCTCCCACCTTATTGAAATTGTTGAGACAGAGAAAATCAATGTAAAACAGAGGGAAAATTGATAAAAAATAAAGGACAAACAAAAAAAAAATCGGAAGGTAAGAGCTTTTTCCATATTTATTAATATATTTTTTTTTTTTATTTTGTAGTTCTCCTTCTTTGGAGATTCTTGGGAAAGGAGAGTAGCTAAGGAAAATGGGAGGGTTAATTTCTTAGGTTTCTAGGATCTATCTATTTTGGTTTTAAACACTAAGCCTTCCACCTAATTGAGACTCTTGAGAATGAAAAAAACTCCCATCCGATTGGGACTCTTGAGGACTGAAATAACTCTCCTTCATTTGAGAGTCCTGGATATGGAAAAAAAAGTAGAAAAGAAAAGTGGTTGTTTCTTAGGTTCGGTGAGGTTTTGAGAGCATTAATTAGTCCCTTTTGGTTTTGGGAGCCAAGCATCCCATCCATCATTTAAGACTCCTGAGGATGAAAAACGCTTACCGGCTATTTGAGGCTCTTGAGGATGGAAAAAAAAAAAAAAAAGGGATGTTTCTTAGATGCCATGAGGTTTTGAGAGAGGTTTTGAGAGTGTGAGTTGTTAACTTTTAGTTTTGTGAGCGTGAGTTGGTAGCTTTCAGTCTTGAGAGCTAAGCCTCCCATCCGATTGAGACTTAAAGATGGAAAAGACTCCCACCCAGCTGAGTATAAGTATATCCTGAGGATGAAAAATACAAAAAAAAAAAAACAAAAGAAAAAATCATGAAAATAAAGGAAAAAATAAAATGGGTTTTTGGACCATTTTATTTTTACTTCTGGGATGGTTCTGATACTTAGTGGGTATACCAATTTTAAATGAGATGAGTTTGAGATTTTTGGTTAATTTTGTAATTAAGTTTAGGATGGGTTCGGGTGGTTAGATTTAAACGGGTTTGGGAAATGCTTGGGATATAACTAGTTTGGAATCGATTCTCTTCTTATACCACAATGAGTTTTATCAATTAATTTATTTTTATACTCATTAATACTTATTCTCTTTTTAAATATTTTTAATTACTTAATATATTTAATAAAAGCATGTTTTGATCGTCAATAGTTTTTGAAATTTTATAAATATGTATTATATTTAGAGATTTTGATCTAATCAACCATATTGTCTAATTTATTGGTTTCAGATTTAAAGAAATTATTGGAGCACAAGTTACTTGGAATATGATAGAAAGAGAAGGTCCATCATATTCGTTGAGTTGAGTGACACTTGTATTATTTACTATTTAAATTTTTTCTATCATATTTGTAATATTTTCCATACTTTATTTATTATAATATTTTTGGATCTAGTCTATCATATTTGTAATAGATGTCTACTTATTGACATGATGAGGGAGGCATGAAATAAATATATTGATGAGTTAAAAGAGATGAATCCATGACCCACACTTGCAGACAGGTGTGGTAAAGTTTATCTAAGTAAGATGAAGCAAGAAATATGGGATGAGTTGTGTCAGGGGCATTGGCTTAAGGATAATTAGATCACTATTATAAAAAAGGGCTACGGTAGTAGTTTATAACCACTATCGTAGTCCAAAAAATCACTGTCATAGGCTATGACAGCGGTTTTTTAACCGCTGCCACTACGGTCATCACCGTAGTTTTATGGCAATAATTGTTAAAATCGCTGTTATAGATTGCCTATTGCAGTGGTTTATAAACCGCTGCAATAGATCGAGCTATTGCAGCGGTTATGTAACCACTGCCATAGGATATCTATAGCAGCGGTTATATAACCGCTGCCATAGGTAATTTATAGCAGCAATTTTTTAACCGCTATCATAGATCTAGTATAGCGGTTGGCACCGGACCTATGGCAACGGTTGGTACGGATATGGTAGCGGTTATAAAATCACTGTCGTAGATTTTAAATAATTAAAAAAATAAAATTTTTATTTTTTTATATATTTTACCTGATAAATATAGATATATAACATAAAAAATATGATAAATATAAAAATTATTTTGAAATGATAAAATTTTATTATCGAATAAAATTTATTATAATATTTTTTTAAAAAAATAGAATACATCAAAAGTCTCCTAAATCTACATCATCATCGTTGTCATCACCGAAAGCCAGAGCTGGAGTCAGAGTTGGAGCTGGAGCTGAAGTCAGAGTTGAAGTTGGAATGCGGCCAACATATCCTCGAATCCCGTGACTCCAAAACGTATGCTGAGCGTCGACATCATGTCTCTCATGATGCCCTCCAGATGAGATGCGCGCTCCTCAGCTTGATCTGCTCATGTCGCAGCATGATCTGCCTATGCCAACGTCTCCTCAAGCTCCTCCCAATTGACGATATTTGAAGTCTGTGAGGAGACGCTCATCTCGGACCAATAACTCATCGGCATGTGTCCAGACCTGCATCGGATCCTCCCAGAGTGCTCAGGCCCTAAGACCTGAGACAGATGATCATGGGGCCCAGAGATATCCGGGCCCTCGCTCATGAGCGCATCTAACTGATCCTGTAATTGCAAACTAAAATAAAATTTTATAAAAAATACTATAATACTAATCATATATACTAATATATTTAATACTTACAAAAATACACTCGATCGTAATATTCATTGGCCTACCCATCTTGTCCGTGCAGCTGGATCGAAAGATCTCACTATGGCTGGGCATCACTCTATCTTTCATCAGCTATAATAAAGAACAAATTTATCAGAAAGATGATAAAAAATATGAATTTAATTTATCTAGTAAGATTTAAAATTAATTACCTCTCTATGCATACGACTGGCTATAGACTCGTGGCCTAGAGTGTGCGTATAATTTTGGGCTACACGGTTCTCCCAGTTCTGATGGAAGATAGCCTAACAAGTATTCAAATAAATAATAAATATTTAAATAATATTTAAATAAAATTTTAAGCATATTGAAAAATTCAAAAGTTAAGAATTTTATCTCGAACTCCTAGCTCTTTCAGTGTCTAACCATCCTCTCCCACTGATTCAAAAGACAGTCCTGTATCCAAGAGACAAGCTTCTTCGGAGTGTCTCATCGGTGCTCGAGCCATCCTCTGTGGAGCTTGATCTTGTAATCCTGGTATAGTTTCTCGATCTTCTTCAATCGAACATCTCGAGCCCTCTCATGATCGCGAAAGTCGTACCTCCTCTATATAAATTTATCAAAAATTAGTTATAAAATTATTCTAATCAAACATATATAGTATAAACATATAAAATGCATAAATATAACTAAGATGCACGTACTTACCCATATCTCCTCCTATACTCTATTTCTAATGGTAGCATCCATCAAACACCAATCTTTGGGCTCTATGGGAATGATGTCCAACTGCCTCACAAGCACTATAAAAAAAAAATGCATCTCCTACGCGGTCTTTCCTACCGACGTCCTCTCCACATCATAATGCAATATCACCTAATGCTGGCGGTTCCACATGTGTATCATACATGTAGGACCGTAAAATATTCGATTGGATGATGCACCTATAATACAAATACGTTATGCAAATATATAAATATATAAATACTATATAAATAATAAAGTTATGTTAATATAATAAAAATATACACTCAGATGCCTATGACAATAGAGACTCAGCTGCCAGTGGACTAGATACCATCGGTGAAGTAGATACTGACGGTGAAGGTTCCTGAACAGTTGATGCCGAGGTGGACGGAGTATGCTTTGACTGCTTCTCGAAGGCGGAACTATCTGTAACCCACCGAAAGATAGGGGTGAAAGCTAGATGGTATTTTGGTGCTATCATGATCTGCAATGTTGATGAACATTAATTAATATAACATCATAACATATCAAATTCTATTCGCTCAAAAGTCGAGCCGGCTCCATACCTGAGATAGCCGGCTCCGTGCCTGAGACATCCGGCTAGGGTCCTCCCCCAGCCGGCTCGATCATGACCCGAGTCGACTCGGCTGTGTATTCGAGCCGACTCGGTTCTGTGCCATCCCCTTGATCACTCCCTCTCTCGTCGATGACGACGGCGAGGCCGAACCCCTTCCTTCTATAGGTCCGACTTATGGTAGTAGTTATAATTAATCACTGCTATAAATCGACCTATGACAGCGATTTTTTGTAATCGCTGCTATAGTTCAATCTACGGTAAAGATTTTCTGTAATCGCTGCTATATGTCGGACCTATAGCAGTGATTACGAAAATTACTACCATAGGTCCGACCTATGGCGGCGGTTAACGAAAACCACTATCATAGGACCTATGGCAGTGGTTCCAAAAATTGTTGCCATAGGCCATTTTTGTAGTAGTGAGTGGTAGCAAAAGTCTAAAGCTGTTAGAAAAAATCGAATTAAGCAAAAAGAAGGATCGATCGCCAAGCATTCAAGGGGTTCCATTTCTCTTGTAACACACAAGAGGAGGATGATAATTTATTAAGTATTTTATTATTATTATTATTATTTATATTCAGTCATATATTTATGATATAATAACTTGTTGTAGATGTAAGAAAACAAGAGAGTTCGTGGATGCAAAATATAAGAAAGTTAGCATAGGTCCTCACTTTTATACCTAAGTATATCTATATGGTAATATATATTAATATATATATATCTATAAATATATCTATAAGAATTGAATGGTTGGGCATTAAACTGAATTAATGGTGGTTCATATTATTAATAGGTTATGTCTTTGCTATTTTAAAAAGTCATAGTTTTAAGATAAACTTTGTCGGATGTTTGAGAAATATTTAATAGATTTTAGATATTCAAGTTTGTAGGGTTGGGTGTTACATTAATAGATAAATTATTATTATTTTGTCTGTCTTATTTTTATACAAATTATTCATGAAATAAAGATTTTTACTTATTTATTTTTTTTTGAAGGTCTAAACTTTTTTAATGTATGGTTGGAGGCATATAAAGTTGCTCTTATTGAAAAGTATGGCTCGAAGATTGATTCACAACCTTCATTTGATGCTACTATATGAGTGAAAGCCACATGAGGTGTTTCTAAGAACAAGGTGTATAGATTTGGGCCGCATGCACATTTATCTAGTGTACTTATGAGAACTCTTATATCATGCTTTACTTCTCAACCAGGTGGCCCTTCAGGGAGTGCATCCACTGCCTACTCTGCTATTCAAAGACCTATGAAAATGATGTAGGAGCATATTGTAGTGGCTTTGATGAATCCTCAATATAGAGAGATGCTGCGATCTCTTATTTCTAGTTTTAATTTTATATCATCTGAGTAGTTATCATTTCTTCCACAAGAAAGAACCAACTCAGATATCCCTCTAACCAATCCTCCATGTGATTGATACTTGATACCAACTTATTAGGTGTAGTATTATATTTGATGTTGGATACTAATTAGAATTGAATTGTTTAATATTTTGATGTATTTCATTTGCTTATGGATTAAAACCTTAGTGAATACTAAACTTATGTTTTGTGGAAGCTTTACTGAAATGTATTTGCTCAAATATATTGTTGTGTTGTTTTGTGTTATAAAATATTAAGTTATGATTGATATGTCAAGAATTAGGATATATATAAGCTTGCTCCTATATTTGCAAAATAGTCTTCTTAGTGGAAGCTTGACTAAGGAATTTGAAAGGAAAATGAAATGGTAGATGGAAACTTTACCTAGGGATTACCAAGAAACTTCTTAACAAATCTTAAACCATCACCAAGGGACTATTGAGGGTTATTATTGAGGGATCTGTGAGGGGTAAATTTCTCACAAATCATTCAGCTAACTAATTTTTAGTGAGAGATTTTTTTGATGAATCCCTCGGCAATTATCGAGGGATTTTCGAATGTATTTTTGTTAGTGAATATATCCCTTGGAAAATGATCGATTTTTGGCAAATGGTCTTTAATTTCACCAAGAAAATTTCTTCGTTGAAATTTTTTAATCCCTCGATAATTACCAAGGGATTTCTAAGAAAGACTTTCACCAATATTATATATTCTAAGAAATAGATTTTCCTTGGAAATCTATCAGTGATGTTGGGTTTTGGATATTTTACATGCAGATTTCAAAATAATTTAAAAAATAAGTAGCGGAAGACTAGATTAAATCAGATTTAATTCTATGCAAGCATAGATCTAAATCTTATACCTATGAATCTAATTCATATGATGATAGATAAGATAAAAGGCATATAATTTTAAAAAATAAAGTAAAATTATGATGAAATCACATACCTAAATTATCGAATTCCTTCTTTAGATCTGGATCTGAGGATGTTTCAGGTTCTAGTGTATTCAGACCTGAATCACATAACTTCTTGGATGATTTACATACACATTATAATATATGAATGGATAAGAAAAATAATAATTTTAATAAATCAAGTATAAAATATATTCTAAAATATTACAATATGTCATGCCAATTTGGCTTCTAAGATATACGTCTAGTCTAACAGATGAATCTATTCACCAAAGAATTTTTAACTTTTAACAAGGAAATTTTTTATTGGATAGTGAAATGATCTTCCTATAATGATGATGGAAGATAGTCCAAAGAAAGTAATGTATAAGCTATCAGTGGCTTTATTAGAGAGACATTTGAATTATTAAATTATAGTAACCATATGATTAGGTGATTCCCATCGATTTTCTAGTTGTCCATTTTGCTTGACTATTATGATGGATCCATGTTCCTTATTCGGTGATTAACTATTTGTAGCTTATATGCCGAATGGGGTGATGGAGGAATAATCTATTTATTGATAGTGCTGTGTTTGAAGTATGAACGATCTTGATCGCTCCTTTATTTTAAGATCATTTATGCATTACAAAATAGTTACAAAAATACCTTCTAAATTAGTCTAGGTTCATCTCATTATGCATTTATCTTTTGAACGCAATATTTGAAGTAAATGTATGAATTCAAACTAGGATAGCTTCATAAATTTGGCAATGATTGCGTGCATGTCTTGCTGCAAACTTGACGTACATGTGACTCCATAGGGTTAGTTGTGCTAGTAGTACCTATTTCCTTAAAAAGTTGTATTTTTTTTGGTAATTTTAAAAAGTTGTTGTTGACCAGCATAATTGGTGTTGATAATTGTAATAGAACTAATTAGTTAGTTGATGCCGTTTCTCTCCAATCAAACATCACTTGTACAAAGATGTTAAATCTAAAATACTTCTATAATTATCTTAAATGTCCTAAGAGAATTATTATCCTCCATTCCTATTTCTCTTTAGGAAGACTCTTAATATAGCAAAAAAGAGAAAAAAAACCTTCATTAAGCACATTACATTACATCACTAATGTATTGTTTCATGAACTATAATTTTTTTCCCCATTATACATGATGAAAAAATTAAAAGGGGATGTAAAAATCATGCTTTTATCAATTCTTCTACCTTTTCTTTCTCTTCCAAATTGGATCATAGGATTCCTTTAGCAAAGGTTAAATACCTTCCTTTTCTGTTTCTTGCATGAATCCATGTTATGGTAGTAAAAAATGCATCTTCATTCTATATTTAAATTATATGAATTTTATAATTGAGTAGCCAATCAGTTGCTTTATGCTCGCAACCAACCATCTACTACTTATTAACAAATTATAATTAGTAAACTAGAAGCGAGCTTAGCTTAATAGTAATATTCCTTTCTGACTTGCTCCTAAAGATTATAGCTTTATTTTGTCATAAATAATATACTATTAGTGATAACATTATTTATGATGCACTGTATATATCATCATAAATAATATGCTTTGGCAATGACTTTTGGACGACACATTAGACATCATCATAAATATTATAATTTTTATGTGATAGCATCTTATATCGTGACAACTTGTTAGTGACGTACAATGTTCATTACAAATAATATCATTTTTTATAATGATATCTTTATTGTCATAAATAATATACTAATTATAATAATTTTTTTAGTGATGCATTATATATTGTCAGAAAAAATATATATTTTATGATGATATTTTATGTTGTCATAATTAATATAGTAATCGTGATAATTTTATAGTGACACATCACATACTGTCACAAAAAAAGCATCTTTTTTAGTGATGCACTATATATTGTCATTAATAGTATCCTTTTTTGTGACAATATGAAATGTTGCCATAAATAATATATTATTAGTCATAGTATTTTAATGGCACATTATATATTGGCACAAATATATTAAATTTTATAACAATACATGATGTTGTCACAAATAACATACTATTTATGATGATTTTTTTAGTAATGAATAATATGTTATCATGTTACGATGATATTATATGTCATCACTAAAAACTCAACGATAGTGACAACTTTTTAGATCGTTACTATTATGTCACTATTAACACCATCAATTCTTCTAGTGACATCCCACAAGGCAACCATTTCCCATATCACTTCTCTCAATCTCCGGTCAATCAATCCTTTCAAAATTCTCAATTCCATCTTCCTTGTAAGCTTCTCCAATTCTTGAATATTGAAACTGAGGTAGTTAGAAAGTAGTGGTCTTGATAAGAGAAATAGAAGAAGAAAAAAGAGAGGATGAATCTTTATAGCTGAATTGTATATGAATTGGATGTATACAGTAGTATGTATATGATGTATATACAGTACAGAAAAAAAGAGAATTTTCCAACTTAACATTGCTAATACTAAGAGGAAGCATCTGAAATTTTAAAATAATATGAGCATTTGCCGATGCTATTAAAATGCATTGATAAATTCATCGCTAAAATTCAACTTGATCCCTAATATACATCCTGCGGTGTCCTCTTTGGTCCATCCCGATCCAGTCCCCTAATCTCATCCCTCGTCGATCTCCCATTTCTCTCCCGAGCCATCTCCACAAAACCGACCTCTCTGCCTCATCGCCGACGGTCTCCCTCCTCTGATCTCTCATCGCCAGCGGCCTTCCTTTTCATCCGATCTTTTACCGTCGATAGGTGGTGTTCCTCTTGCTTCGGTCTCTCATCGCCGAGGGTATGCCTCCTCCATCTCACCGTCGGGAGGCCGAGGAGGTCGGCAGGGACAGGAGCATATATAAGTCTAAGTATCATAAACTTTGGGTTATGGTAACAATTCTATTAATGTTATAAGTTGATTGATGCCATATATCAGGCTCCTATAATAATTCAGCGAAACGACCTGTTTAGATCCACCGCTTCCCTTGTAGGCGTAGAGAAGGGATCGGAGTTCACGTGCTTGGCGTGTGGGGTCATCCCATGACCCCGCTGGTGAGTCCACGGCTGGTATTTGATGAACCCTTCGGCGATTGATGCTAAATTAATTAATGGCCAGTCTACGGAGGTTGATGCAGCACATGAATTAAAGCAAACCCAGAGGTAGGGCCCAGGCCAAGCAAGATGGGATGTTAAGGATTCTTAGACGCTGTCTCGTTCAAATTTCACAGAACATGGGCTGCTCACAAGTCCCATAAGCAGGCCCTACTGTATCTTGATCTATATACCAATAACCTTGTATACAGATATAAATAATTTTTATGCTATGTTTGGTCAGGACATGCTTGTAATTGGTTAAAAATGAAGGAATATTTTTATTGTCAGCTATGATCCCCATACAATAAATTTTGTAGGATAATTTTTGCTAGAGATATAGGAGTCTGATACGTGGGATCTACATATAGATATTAAAATAAAATTTAAACCAAAAAAATAAAATCGTTGGGTTTAGAATCCTTCCTTCTCATTCTGCTCTGCGTATTTGGCACGGTCTCTATGGAGCTTGGATATGACCTTCAATAATTTTTCTTTCGTTTGTGGTAGCCATTTAGCATGAAAGGGTATGCAAATCTCTTACCCGTTAAGAGGATGTAAGTGAGAAAGTTTTACCCCTAGAATTCAAAAAAAAATATAAAATAATAAAAACATTATATCTTCAAATCTGTATCCGTTTTTGCTAAACTCTTCGATAAAAGGTATGCCAACCTTCTCGAATTTAAGATTGACACGCGGCTAGAGTAGCATATAAGGAAGCTTCCAGTGGATGAGCTTTTGGACTATTCTAGACAAGGTAGGAAGGTAGAATTCATTTGAAATTATTGATGCTAACTGATCTATTCTATTTGTAGGTCAGAATAACTTGATGTATTCGCATGAGTCAGAAATGAGTCAGAGCATTAAAGCATATCAGATTCATTTATTAAATAAGTTAAATATTTAGATTTGAATCTAACTTATCTATTAAATAGATAATTTGATCGAATCCATACAATCTATTTAATAAATAGATTAAATTAAATTAAATATATTAAATAAGTTAAGAGAGCTTCTAGAGTAGATATGTTTAAATGGCTTAAACAAGATTGTATTAAATGTGATAGAAATGGATTAAGTAATTTTTAAATATATTTAATATAGGTCTTCAATAGATAAAAAATGGATCGATCATGACTTGATCTAATTATTAAACAAGTCAAAATAAATTAAATGGGTCAAAATTCTAAACCTGTATCTAAACTATTATATAAACAATTCAAGGTGGGTTGATTCATTAATAATTTGAATTTATTTCTATCAAATTCAAACCTACTTAAAATATGCCGATTATAGATAAGGTTAATGGGTCGGGTTATATTGCCACCCCCAATGGCCAAAAAAGTATCCGTCGTTAACGTTGTTGAAGTGCCGTTTGACGGCAAGAATGCATTTACCATTTGCCCAACGGCTAAAGGGAAATCAGTATTGGTGGATAACCGTAAGAAACCAAATTTAACAAAAGAAAGGACTTTGTTTTGATGGTATCCGTGTGGCAAGAAGATATTTACGAAACCACTTGAAGGAGTTTGTGTGCAATACCTTGTGGTCCAGGGATTTTGTAATTGGATGGTACTACATATTTTTGGCATGGTTCTCTTCTCAACAAGTAATTAATTGGGTAATGCTTGGCTCTTTGTGATCTAATGTGGACAATCTTGAGGCATTGTGGGAGTATGCTTGCACTATGATAGTTCATAAACATCTGGCTAATAGTATTCTAAATGCAAAACCTAAAGAGAAAAAGAGGAAGGAAAGTGCAAACTGTTGGCTAACTAAAGGGCTGCACTTTATTTGGCTTATGAGTTTCTGCAACCTTTTTTTTTTATCTATTGCTCAACATTTATAATTAAAATTTTGATTGCTTAATTTACAGTACTTCCAAAAGCAAATAGCGTGCCATCTTGGATTTTCGTTGCATCTGGGAAAATATCTAAAACACCTCTTCATAATGCTGCTCAAGTAAATATTATTTATACACAGGCTATAGTACCATAATTATTTAACAATAATTATAGTATTCTTTAAAATTAATATTATTTAATAATATAAAATAATGATCATAAATCTATAATAACTGCTCCTTTTCTCTCTTCCACACGATTCTCCTGGCTGATTCATTAAATCTAATTGATCAATCAAGTCACAAAGAACTCAAACATCTTCTCTCTTATATTTAATCTTTTTGAATTAAATGTAGTTTCTCTCTTTTCTTCCAGCAGTTCTCTTCCTTTCCTTTAATTTCTTGGAGGGATTTGGATGCCTCCTCTCCACCTGGAATCTAATGCTTCTATTGGGGATAAACCCCACTCTTGCCGAAGTTTAGTTCGATGCTCAGCCTAATACAACCAGTAGCCACGGAAGAGCTTCAGGAGATGGGTCTTAAGCCGAACTCTTTCAGCCGGCCGAACTCCTCAGCGGCCGAGCTTTTTGAACTCCAAGCGATCAAGCTTTGACGGAATTCCTTAGCGGCCGAGCTCCTTCGGACTTCCAACGGCCGAACTCCTTGGCGGTCGTCCCTCGGCCGAACTCCTCAAGCCCTTCAATCGGTCGAGCTCCTTCAGACTCCCAGCGGCCGAACTCTTTGGCAGTCATCCCTCGGCTGAACTCCTCAAGGGGCCGTCCCTTCAGCTGGCTGAGCTTTTTCGGACTCCCAGCGGCCGAACTTCTCAGCGGTCGTCTCTCGGCCGAACTTCTCAAGCGGCCATCACTTCAGCCGGCCGAGCTCCTTCGGACTCCCAGCGGTCGAACTCTTTGGCGGTCGTCCCTCGATCGAACTCCTCAAGGGGCCATCCCTTCAGCCGATCGAGCTTTTCCGGACTCCCAACGGCCGAACTTCTCAGCAGTCGTCCCTCGATCGAACTCTTCAAGTGGCCATCCCTTTAGTCGATCGAGCTCCTTCGGACTTCCAGCGGCCGAACTCCTCAGCAGTCGTCCGTCGGTCGGACTTCTCACCGACCGAGCTCCTATCGAACTTCTCAGCGACCGAGCCTTAGCTGCACACCTCCAGCCAAACGCCTACGGGAGCCAAACTCCTTCCGAGCTTTCTCTTTAGGAGTCTGAACTCCTCCGAAATGGACACACGTCGAAGCCCTTCAACCCTTCATTCGGCTCCAAGCGGCTCAGCATTAAGACAGCTGCAGCCATCACCATCAGTCCGTCGTAAGCGACAGCGACCCACTGTCAGGCGGTGATGGCTGTCACCCTCAACCCACTGCAGACGGCACCTTTCCGTGAGATCGACTCTATCGAACCTCGAGCGGCCCGCCAGCACACGGCTACAGCTGTCACCATCAAGCTCCGCTATAAAAAGGACCCTTCAGATAAGCTAATCTCTAATCTCTGATCTCTAAGGTCTCCTTTTCTTCTCCAAGCTTCGGAACTCATTCTCGAGCACTCCATTTCTATTGGCCAGAGCTGACTTGATCGTCGGAGGATCCTGTCGGAGCCACCCCCCCACCGGCTCCGGACGAAACTTTGTTTTGCAGGTCCCCAATGGCGACCTCATCAGCCTCCACTCCAGCAGATTCCGACGATGATCAGATTCTGTGTCAATAGATTGGCGCTAGAGGAAGGGCACCCCAAACCTTCGAGGTTCTCTTATTCTTAAAGAAGTGCTCGACGATGATTTCTCTCTCTCCGGAGACCTCTCTTCCTTCTCATCAGAGCCCTCTCCCAAAGAGAAAATGCTTCCCAGGAGAGCTTCGACTTGGCGATCGGCAACCTACGTGCCAGGTCCGTCTGCTCCCATTTCACCCCCAGCAGCTCAGGTTCCACACGAAGCCACCGCAGACGTAGAGCAGTTCAACCTGCTGGTCGGGTTCCTGGCTCCATCGAGATGATGCAGGTCATGCATCAACCTCTGGTGGAGACTTTGTCAACAAACCCACCATGAGGATGCGAGGAACCGACCTTAAGGAAGAGCATTTGGGCATACCAATCGCCCTTAGAAAGGAGAAATGGAGAGCAGAAGTTCTCCCGCAGAAGGTCTCACCAGGAGGGCGGAGTGAAGTTTGGCTTAAGGAAATCCGAGCTCCCCCTCGAGCTCGTTGTCAAGGAAGTCCGGACAAAAGAAGCAGGAAGTTCTTCTGCAGAGGATTTCATGAAAAAGCGGAATGAAGTTCAACACGAGCAGAAAAGCAAAATGAAGTTCGGCAATGCAAGCGAGGCCGAACTCCCCCTCGAGCTCATCGTCAAGGAAGTCTGGACAAAAGAAGCAGAAAGTTCTCCCACGGAGGGTCTCACGGAAAAGCGGAATGAAGTTCCGCAGTGCAAGAAAAGCCGAGCTCACCCTCGAGCTCGTCGTCAAGGAAGTCCGGACAAAAGAAGTAGGAAGTTCAGTGCAAGTCCTCCCGATAAAGGGGCATGAAGTCCTCCCGTGGAAGCTTTCGCGGAAAAGCGAAATGAAGTTCGGCGCAAGTGAGGCCGAACTCCCCCTCAAACCTCATCATCGGAATGAAGTTCGGTGCAAGTGAGGCCGAACTCCCGCTCGAGTATGTCACCAAGGAAGCCCCCTACAAAGATTTCACAGGAGGTGAGATGAAGTTAGGCCACGCTCACAACCGCCCCAGGGCAAGCGAGGCTGAACCCCCTCCGAGTATGACTCCAAGGAAGCCCCGACAAAGGGGCATGAAGTTCTCCTGCAGGTTTCACAAAGGGACGGAATGAAGTTCGGCCGCACTTACGACCTCCACAGCGCAAGCAAGGCCCGAACTTTTCGAGCTCGCCACCAAGGAATTTCCGACAGAAGGGCGCGAAGAAGTCATCCTCCCGAAAGGTTCCACGACTGTGCCCCCCTCAATGCTCCTCGAACTCAAATTCTCATGGAAGTTAAGAACCAGCTGCCAAGATCAGAAGGGTTACGATCTCCCCCCGTCTACCATTGTAAGTACCGTCTCTACCATCGCAACCACGATCATGACACTGAGGAATGCACGCAGCTCCGAGATAAAATTGAGAAGCTCGTCAGAGAGGGGCGGTCAGGTAAACTCCTTCGATGCCAGCCTGAAGCAGGAGAAGATCGGCCAAGGGCGCTGCTGTAGCTAGAAATGACAAGAAGGTCGGCCGCCTTGCGGCGTCATCAACATCACCCCCAAGAGGAGCTTGGTACATCGACAATTCGTCTCCTCCCAGCATCAAAGCTAAGAGCTTGCTCCCAATTGAGAAGGCCAGCATGAGATAGAGAAGGTCGTCCGGCCCGAAACTTTCTACTGGAGAGAACCTGGAGGAGCAAAGCCCCCACAACCTTGAAACGGGAATGTGCTGCGAGTAACTTCCCCTCATTGCCATGTTAGAAACAGGAGGAGAACTTCATCCTAACACGATCGTTGCCGTCTTAGAAATAGGAGCAGAACTTTGTCCTAACACGAGTAGGTCAAAGACCTTCAACCTCGACCCGAGATAAGATCTCTCCCGAGCAACCGTTGACAACCTCGGTCAAAGATAAGATCTCTCCCGAGCGACCAAGTCAACCTCGGCTAGAGATAAGATCTCTCTCGAGCGACCGTTGACAACCTCGGCTAGAGATAAGATCACTCCCGAGCGAAGGCCTCATTCACAAAGAACGAGATGGGGGGAGAGGCCCTGACAGTGGCCCTAATGTGCCCCCACAGTCCATTAGAAATAGGAGGAGAACCTTGTCCTAATGCGAGCAACAACCTCGACTAGAGATAAGATCTCTCCCGAGCGACCGAATCAATCTCAGCTAGAGATAAGATCTCTTCCGAGCGATCGTTGACAACCTCTACTAGAGATAAGATCTCTCCCGAGCGAAGGCCTCATTCATAAAGAACGAGATAGGGGGAGAGGCCCTGACAGCGGCCCTTATGTGCTTCCACAGCCCGATAGGAATAGGAGGAGAACCTCATCCTAACGTGAGCAACAACCTCGGCTAGAGATAAGATCTCTTCCGAGCGATCGAGTCAACCTCGGTTAGAGATAAGATCTCTTCCGAGCGACCGTTGACAATCTCGACTAGAGATAACATCTCTCCCAAGCGAAGGCCTCATTCACAAAGGATGAGATGGGGGGAGAGGCCCTGACAGCGGCCCTTATGTGCCCCCACAACCCGTTAGGAACAGAAGGAGAACCTCGTCCTAACACGAGCAACAACCTCGGCTAGAGATAAGATCTCTCCCGAGCGATCGAGTCAACCTCGGCTAGAGATAAGATCTCTTTCAAGCGAAGGCCTCGTTCACAAAGGACGAGATGGGGGGGAGAGGTCCTGACAGCGGCCCTTATGTGCCCCCATAGTCCATTAGAAATAGGAGGAGAATCTCATCCTAACGCGAGCAACAATCTCGGCTAGAGATAAGATCTCTTCCGAGCGACTGAGTCAACCTCGGCTAGAGATAAGATCTCTCCCGAGTGAAGGCCTCGTTCACAAAAGACGAGATGAGGGGGAGAGGCCTTGACAGTGGCCCTTATGTGCCCCCACAGTCTGTTAGGAACAGGAGAAGAACCTCGTTCTAACGCGAGCAACAACCTTGGCTAGAGATAAGATCTCTCTTTCGAGCCAACCTCAGCCAGAGATAAGATCTCTTTCGAGTCAACCTCGGCTAGAGATAAGATCTCTCCCGAGCGACCGTGGACAACCTCAACTAGAGATAAGATCTCTCCGAGCGATAGAGTCAGTCTCGGCTAGAGATAAGATCTCTCCGAGCGACCGTTGACAACCTCAACCAGAGATAAGATCTCTCCGAGCGACAGAGTCAACCTCGTTAGAGATAAGATCTCTTCCGAGCGACCGTGGACAACCTCGGCCAGAGATGAGGTCTCTTTCGAGCGACCGTTGACAACCTCGGCTAGAGATAAAATCTCTCCCAAGCGACCGCATCAACCTCGGCCAAAGGAGATAAGATCTCTTCCGAGCGACCATGGACAACCTCGACTAGAGATAAGATCTCTTCCGAGCGAAGGCCTCATTCACAAAGGACGAGATGGGGGAGAGGCCCCTGATAGCGGCCCTTATGTGCCCCCACAGCCCGTTAGGAATAGGAGGAGAACGTCGTCCTAATGCGAGCAACAACCTCAGCTAGAGATAAGATCTCTTTCGAGCGAAGACCTCATTCACAAAGGACGAGATGGGGGGAGAGGCCCTGACAGCGGTCCTTATGTGCCCCCACAGCCCGTTAGGAACAGGAGGAGAACCTCATTCTAACGCGAGCAACAACTTCGGCTAGAGATAAGATCTCTTTCGAGCGACCGAGTCAACCTTGGCTAGAGATAAGATCTCCTCCGAGCGATCATTGACAACCTCAGCCAGAGATAAGATCTCTCCCGATCAACCAAGCCAACCTCGGTAGGAGATAAGATCTCTCCCAAGCGTCTGGGCTAAGCTCGGCTAAAGGAGATAAGATCTCCCCCGAGAGTCCACATCAACCTCGATCGAAGGAGATAAGATCTCCCTCGAGCGACCGTGTCAACCTCGGCTGCAGAGCTTCAACTTCAACCTCGGCCAGAGATAAGATCTCTCCCGAGTGGCTGAGACAATCCCGGCCAGAGATAAGATCGGAGACAACCTCGTCCTGAGATCAGATCTCTCCCGAGCGTCCATATTAACCTCGACTGCTGGATACAATATCGCCCCCGAGGAGCTCAACCTCCGACCTCGATCGCAGTGGACGAAGCCTATCTCAACCTCGGTTGGAGATGAGATCTCCCCCGGGCCTCAACTTTGACATCAACTTTAGCTGGAGAAGAGATCTCCCTCGAGCTTCGACCTGAACTAGCACGGAGCCCAGAAGAAGACTTTGGCAGTCGCCTTTTCTGCACTCCCTTCCTTCGAGTTTCGAACTCGAGAGTGGGGGGCTACTGTTAGGGATAAACCTCGCTCCTGTCGAAGTCTAGTTCGATGCTCAGCCTAATGCAACCAGTAGCCACGAAAGAGCTTCAGGAGATGGATCTTGAGCTGAACCTTTTCAGCCAGTCAAACTCCTCAGCGACTGAGCTCTTTGAACTCCAAGCGGTCGAGCTTTGATGGAATTCCTTAGCAGCCGAGCTCCTTCGGACTCCCAGCGGCCGAACTCCTCGGCCGTCGTCCCTCGGCCAAACTCCTCAAGTCCTTCAGCCGGTCGAGCTCCTTCAAACTCCCAATGGTCGAACTCCTTGGCGGTCGTCCCTCGATCGAACTCCTCAAGGGGCCGTCCCTTCAGTCGGCCGAGCTTTTTTGGACTCCCAATGGCCGAACTTCTCAGCGATCGTCCCTCGGCTGAACTCCTCAAGTGGCCGTCCCTTCAACCGATCGAGCTCCTTCGAACTTCCAGCGGTCGAACTCCTTGGCGGTCATCCCTTGGTCGAACTCCTTAAGGGGCCGTCCCTTCAGTCGGTCGAGCTTTTTCGGACTCCCAACGGTCGAACTTCTCAGCGGTCGTCCCTCGGTCGAACTCCTCAAGCAGCTGTCGCTTCAGTCGATCGAGCTCCTTCGGACTCCCAGCGGCCGAACTTCTTAGCAGTCGTCCGTCGGTCGGACTTCTCACCGACCGAGCTCCTACCAAACTTCCCAGCGATCGAGCCTTAGCTGCGCACCTCCAGCCAGACGCCTATGGGAGTCGAACTCCTTCCGAGCTTTCTCTTCAGAAGTTTGAACTCCTCCAAAATGGACACACATCGAAGCCCTTCAACCCTTCATTCAACCCCGAGCGGCTCAGCATCAAGATAGCTGCAGCCATCACCATTAGTCCACCACAAGCGACAGCGATCCACTGTCAGGCGGCGATGGCTGTCACCCTCAACCCACTGCAGACGGTACCTTCCCATGAGACTGACTCCGTCGAACCTTGAGCGGCCCATCAGCATGCAGCTACAGCTGTCACCATCAAGCTCCGCTATAAAAAGGACCCTCCAGATATGCTAATCTCTAATATCTGATCTCTAAGCTCTCCTCTTCTTCTCCAAGCTTTGGAACTCATTTTCGAGCACTCCATTACTATTGGCCAGAGCTGACTTGATCGTCGGAGGGTCCTATCGGAGCCATCCCCCACCGACTCCGAATGGAACTTTGTTTTGCAGGTCTCCGACGGTGACCTCATTGGCCTCCACTCCAGCGGATTCCAACGACGATCAGATTCTGCATCAACAACTTCCAAAAGAAATTCCTCCACCTCCCTTGTAATGACCGGTCCCAAACTCTAGCTTGCACTTTGAACATTAAAAAAAAAGGGGGAAGAAGAATTGAACTCCTTCCAGGAGTCTGACTTCTTCTCCTACTCTGGTGGAAGGGATGGCAGAAAAAAAAAAGACTTCCATCTCGACTCGATTAAATCTTGGATTTGACTATAAAAATCGATCTTCACCCACATCTAGCATTCCAATTCGAGTTCCATCAATTTTCACCCTTAGAGCCATAATTTCAAGCTTTTCCATAATGGGTTTTTTTGAGACTTTGTTTCATTAATCCGGCCATGAGATCTCATTGGAGTAGAGGTAAGGGCCAAATCCTATTTCTCCACCTTCTTTAATATTCGAGGATGCCTTTCTTTGATCCAAATAGGACTGGCAATCATCAAATTACATAGTAGGTAAATTTTTCCTATTTTTTTCTTCTTTCCCTTTGTTGTGCCGATAGTTGTTGCCACATTGAGCCATGCTTAGGCGGCCGAGGGTTAGTATCATCGAAGTGTGTTGGCATTAGTGAGAGGTTTCTACCGTTGAGGGTCACTGCCATGAAATGCCAACCATTCATTTATTTTTTTCACCTATTTCAATAGAGAAAAAAAAAAGAAAATGCTAGGAAAGAAAGAAAGTAGATATGAGAAAAATAAGAAAAAAAAGAAACAAAAAGAAGAGAGAGAGAGAGAGAGAGTTTCTCTCTCTTCCCACTCTTCTTTCTCTATCTTCTCTCTTCACTTGATTTTTCTCTATTTTCTCTCTCTAGAAATTTCTCTCTCTATTTTTTTCTAAAATTTTTCTCTTTAGAAATTTTATGGACCACGAAGGATCCAGGTGTTTAGAAAAAAATTTGGATTGACTAGCTAGTCTTGGAAGGGATCTCGAGCTTGCAGTGTTGGATCCATTTATCCATAATTTTTTATATATAATTTTTATATTTGATTCTGATCATGTAGAGATGTGATTGTTTGCATAAGGTATCAAGCAAAACACCTTGCTTTCAAGTCTGTAGATCTAGAGGATCATCAATTCACTACTACAAAATGGAGCTATGGTAGCGGTTCGTAATCGCTGTCGTAGCCCAAAAAATTACTGCCACAGACTATGACAATGATTTTCTAACCGCTGCTACTGTGACCATCATCGTAGCTCTATGACAGTGGCTATTTGAACTGCTACCATAGATAGCCTATTCCAACGATTTATAAATCGCTGTAATAGATCAACCTATGGCAGTAGTTATGTAACCGCTGTTATAGATAATATATAGCAGCGATTTCTTAATCGTTGCCATAGGTCTAATATAGCAGTTGGCATCATTTGCATCAGAGATCTATGACAACGGTTGGCATGAAAATGACAGCGGTTATAAAACCACTACCGTAGATCTTGAATAACTAAAAAAATAAAATATTTACTTTTTTTATATATTTTATCTGATAAATATAGATATATAATATAAAAATATATAATAAACATAAAAATTATTCTAAAATACTAAAATTTTATTATCAAATAAAATTTATTATAATATTTTTTTAAAAAATAAAATACATCAAAAGTCTCCTAAATCTACATCATTATCGTCGTCACCAGGAGCCGAAGTTGGAGTCGGAGCCAGAGCTGGAGCTGGAGCTGGAATGCGGGCCAACATATCTTCGAAGCCTATGACTTCAAAATACGCACTGAGCGTTGACATCATGTCTCTCACGATGTCCTCTAGATGAGATGCGCACTCCTCAGCCTGATCTGCCCGCGTCGCAGCATGATCTGCCCATGCTAACGCCTCCTCAAGCTCCTCCTGACTGACGACACCAGAAGTCTGTGAGAAGATGCTCACCTTAGACTAGTAGCTCATCGGCGTGTATCCGGATCTGCATCAAATCCTCCCATAGTGCTCAGGCCCTAAGACTTGAGATAGATGGTCATAAGGCCCAGAGGTATCCAGGCCCTCGCTCGCGAGCACATCTAATTGATCCTGTAATTATAAATTAAAATAAAATTTTATAAACAATGCTATAATACTAATCATATATACTAATATATTTAATACTTATAAAAATACGTCCGATCACGGCGTTCATCGGTCTGCCCGTCTTGTTCGTGCGGCTGGATCGAAAGATCTCGCTACGGTTGGGCATCACTCCATCTCTCATCAGCTATAACAAAAAATAAATTTATCAAAAAGATGATAAAAAATATAAATTTAATTTATTTAGCAAGATTTAGAATTAATTATCTCTCTATACATACGACTGGCCATAGACTCACGGCCTAGAGTATGCGAATACTCCTGGGCTGCACGGTTCTTCCAATTCTAATGAAAGATAGCCTAACAAGTATTCAAATAAATAATAAATATTTAAATAATATTTAAATAAAATTTTAAGCATATTAAAAATTTAAAAATTAGATATTTTATCTCAAATTTTTGGCTCCTCCAACGTCTAACCATCCTCTCTCACTGACTCGGAGGACAGTCCTGTATCCAGAAAATAAGCTCCTCCAGAGTGTCTCATCAGTGCTCGAGCCATTCTCTATGGAGCTTGACCTTGTAACCCTGGTACAACTCTTCGATCTTCTTCAGTCGAACATCTCGAGCCTTCTCGTGATCGAGAAAGTCGTACTTTCTCTATACAAATTTATCAAAAATTAATTATAAAATTATTCTAATCAAATATATATAGTGTAAACATATAAAATGCATAAATATAACTAAGATACGCGTACTTACCCATATCTCCTCCTATGCCTGGTCCTTGATGGTAGCATCCATCAAATGCTAATCTTTGGGCTCTATAGGAATGATGTCCAACCACCTCACAAGCACTCCAAAAAAGAAATGCATCTTCTGCATGGTCTCCCCTATCGACCTTCCCTCCACATTGTAATAAACCATCACCTGATGCTGGCGATTTCACACGTGTGCCATACGTGTGGGATCGTAAAATATCTGACTGGATGATACACCTGCAATGTAAATACGTTATGCAAATATATAAGTGTACAAATACTATATAAAAAAATAAAGTTATACTAATATAATAAAAACGTACACTCAGATGCCTGCATAGTAGCATGTGCCTTAGATATGGACGACGGTAGAGACTCAACTGTCGGTGGAGTAGATGTCGATGGTGGAGGTCCCTAAGCAACTGATGTCGAGGTGGATGGACTATGCTCTGATTGCTCCTTGGATGCTGAACTGCGTGTAACCCATCGAGGGACAAGGGTGAAAGCTAGATAGCATTTCGGTGCTATCGTGATCTGCAACATTAATGAACATTAATCAATATAATATGTTAAACAATAATATTAGTATAGCATCAATAAATAGTCTCTAATATGTATACTAATCAATTGACGGATCTATCATTATGCAATGCAATAAACAAAAGCAACATGATATAAACATCCAAAAAATGTTATGCAATAAATTCTACAACGTAAATTATATTTATAAATAATTAAGGATGAGCAACAGTCGTAGATCCGATCTCTTATGCGAACCTTGGTGTTAATCCAAAAATCTGAAAGAAGAATAAAGTTGATGATGGTGGCACCTTAGGGCTTAAAGTTGGAACCTTAGAGAGACATATCAAATTCTATTTGCTCGAAAGTCAAGTCGACTCCGTGCCTGAAACAATCGGCTCCGTGTCTGAGACATCCGACTCGGATCCTCCCCAGTCGGCTCGATTACGGTCTGAGCTGGCTTAGCTGTGTATCTGAGTCGGCTCAACTGTGTGCCATCCCATCGATCACTCCCTCTCTTCCTCTCTCGAGATCTCTTACCGACAACGACGGCGAGGCCAAACCCCTCCCTCCCAGCTTTTTTATCTCTCGATCTTTCTTTTTCGATCTCCCTCATCGGTAAGGCCGGACCCCATCCCTCCCTCTCTCACTCTCTCAATCTCCCTCGTCGGCATGGTCGAACCCCATCCCTCCCAATGATGCCGGCAAGGCTGGCCCTCCTCCCTCCCTCTGTCGCTCTCTCGATCTCCCACTCTCCCTCTCTCGATCTCTCTCGCCAATGAGGCTGGACCCCCTCCCTCCGAATGATGGCGGCGAGGTCGGATCCCTCCCTTCCTCTCTAAAGTATAGATCCGTCGGATATTCAGGTTCGGATCTGGTATCAGTAATTAAAATTGGATCTAAGTCTGAATATTCAGATTCTGATCTGAACCCAATTCATTGATAGATCTAGTCCATAGCCATCGATATGATATAGCCCAAGGCTACCATCACGACACGACCCAAAAACTATGGCATGTAGAAAATTATAATATTTATAATTAATATTTATAATATTTATTATAAATATTTTATAAATTATTATAAATATACATGATTAATAAATAATACTATAAAATTAAAAAAAAAATTATATCTGTGGCTATAGAGAGCAGGATCGCACCAAAAGCTACGAGGGTCGCCAGCGATAATGCTAGAAGAGGATGATGACACTAGAGGTAACCTTGTGAAACAAACAGCAAGATAGTGAGATAGAGAAAAGAGAGAAAGAGAAGAGAAAGAGAGAGAAAGCAGGGGCGGTCGGGGATGGGGGAGGGGGAAGGCCGAGGCAAAAAGGGTCGGAAGGGTTCGGGGCCGGAGGGCGGGGGACGGGGAGGAGGAGGGGGGGGGGGGGGCTAGGGAGGTAGGGGTAGGCGTGGGTGGCGGAGGGCGGCCAGGATGGGGGAGGGTGGTAGGGTGGCGGAGAGGGGCGACCGGAGATGAGAGGAAGGAAGGGCGATCGTGGGAGGGTGGGGGCCAGGTGGGGGGTGGGTAGATGGCGGGGAGGAGAGATCAGGGAAGGAGGGGCGGCTAGGGGGAGGATGGGGGGTGGGGGGTCGGGTGGGGGTGGCCGGGTGGCGGAAAGGGGTGGCCAGGGATGGGGGCATCGGAGGGGGAGGGGGAAAGGGGGACGAGGGGATCGAGGGGGAAGGAGGGGCGACGTCGGTCGGAGGGGGAAGGAGCCTCACCGACGACGAAGAGGAGGGGGAGAGACAGAGAGAGAGAGATCGAGCGCGCACGGGAGGAAAGTAAGAAAAATTTAGAGATTTTTATTATAACCTACGGCAGTGGTTACCCAAAATCGCTATCATAGATTTACAGCAATGATTCTATCACTGCTACTGTAGATCTATAGCAGCAATTTTTGATAACCACTATCGTAGGTTGAAAAATTTTTTTTTAAATTTTTTTTAAATATTATATAATTTTAAAATTTAATATCCATTTTCATCATTCATTATCTAAATAATTATTATTAGAGTGTCGTCACAAAAGGTCGCCTTGATCTGATGGCCCTAGCTTCACCAATCAAAAAAAATTGATTTCAACAATCATGAATGATGATGCAATGATCTGATAGATGAAGATCTTCAATAGATCTAAAAACCTACAACGATGATCTCGATGATGTTTGCACCATACTATCAAAGTTTTACTTCAATCGGATATCGTTATCATGGTCAATTTAGTACGGAATAATTTCGATCGTTAAATTAGAAACAAGCGATCAAAGGATTAAACGGCATCTGATTATGAGATAATTTTTTAGTTAAATGATGTTTATTATAATTTTAAATATTTTATATGGCGATGATAGTAAAATTTAAATTATTTTCATATAAACTGTTCATGTTAAGCAGATATTGCAAAAGCACGAGCATAACAATCAGTGAAGTTTCAGAATGGTTATCAGAAGACGTTTAGTTTTAGATCGTTCTTCATCTCACGAGTTGAATTTTATAATCATCATCATAAAAAATGATTAAAGTAGTAGCCAAGATCATTTATAAAAAAAATTATCTCATTATCGAACATCATTTGGTCCTTTGATCACTCGTTTATCATTTAACGGTCGAAACTAATCTATACTAAATTAACCAAGATAACGATATTCGATTGAAGTAAAACTTTGATAGTATACTACAAACATCATTGAGATCATCGTTACAGATTTTTGGATCCATCAGAGATCTCCATCTATCAGATTATCGCATCGTCATTCGTGATCGTCGAAATCAAATTTTTCTGATCGATGAAGCTAGGGCCATCAAATTGAGGGGACCTTTTATGATAATACTCTAATGATAATTATTTAGATAATGAACAATGAAGATGGACATTAATTTTTAAAATTATATAATATTTTAAATATATATATATATATATATGACAGCGGTTACAATTAATCGTTGTCATAAATCAACTTATAGCAGCGGTTTCTAAAAATTGCTGCTATAGATCGGACTTATGACAGCAGTTATAATGAACCGCTTCTATAGGTTGATCTATAGCAGCAGGTTTTAGGAACCGCTACTATAGGTCTGATCTACGATAGCGATTTTCGGTAACCGCTGCTATATATCGGATCTATAATAGCGGTTATAAAAATCGCTGCTATAGGTCCGACCTATAGCAGCAATTAACGAAAATCGCTGCCATAGGAACTATAGCAGCGATTTCGAAAATCGCTACCATAGACCATTTTTGTAGTAGTGATTATTGTGCTGAGTCAATCACCAATAGAGGTAAGAATTCTTTAACATCACCACCCATATATTTATGAAAATTAATTTATGATTAATGTATATTCTATATTTATCGGCATGAATATTATATATTTTTGAACTATTGTTGCTTAAATTATGATTAATTGATGCTTAATAATTACTAAGTAAAAAGAATATGATTTAATATAATTAATGGGATGGGCGACATCTAGGTTAGCCAATCATGCAAGAAACATGGTGCATATGTCGGGTCAATCTTGAACTGGGATGCAGCTTGGCCTATCACGAGCTGGAGTATGATTGTGAATAATTTAATGCCGAAAATCAGATTATGATTTTAATAATATGAATGGGGCATGGGTGGTGTCTAAACTATTCGACCATATAAAAAACATGGTGTATGCTGGATCAGCCTCGGGCTGGGGTACAGCATGTGATTGGCCTGCCATGGACTAGAGCATGATTGTAATTAGTCCAATGCTGAAAAGATAAATTTAAAGCATGGGAAAAAGAAGCATGTGGACTAGTCAACCATGTGTAAAATATAGTATATATTTTTACGTACCACGGACTGTAGCATGGTTGTGATTGACTTCAGTCCTGAAGTCAAATTAAGATGATGAACCGTATTTAATTAATGAATATCTGGACTAGTCGGCACGTGTGAAACATGCTATTATGATGTCAGCCATGGGCTGAGATATGGTTGCCGGTCATAGGTGGAAACGTAGTAGCCTATCGCAGATTAGAGCATGAGTGGGTCTAGTCTAGCATCAAATGACAATGTTGTTTGGATCAGAATTGTGTTAATTAGTTTATATTAAGTAATTCCACTGAATTAATGTTGATTAGAATTGTTGATTGGTGATATGTGATATGTTTAATAGAATTATATATGATGATATTATTCAATTATCATATTAATGATGTATGAATCTGATTATTTTTTTATTAATTATATATATTTATTAAAAGATATATCATACTCATGCTGGTGTAAGTGTAAAAAATTCTTACTGGACTGTAAAGCTCACAATTCGTCTTTCTCTTTTTTTTATATATATTTATAGGATGCTTAGTTTCGATCAGATTGGGCTTAGAGTTCAAGCAATAGAGTTTTTAGTTAGTTAATTATTTTCTAATACCAAACAAATATTTTAATTTTATAAATAAAGATGAATTTATTTGATTGATAAATATGATTAAAATTTTATAATTCTTTTGGTATTTTTGTGGATTTATTATTTAGATCTTGCATATTCTTTAAAATTTTTCTTAGAGAATGTATGGCTATCATATCTAATCTGGATGTTGGATTTACGATATGATATTTCTCCTCCATCTAATATAGTAATAGATAAACACTAAAACTAAAGAACTGTAGATGGGAAAAAAAAATAGATTCAATGCACCTGCATGGTGTTTGGTGGTTAGTGGTGCATAGATCGGAGGAGTGGTAGCATCTTGAACTGTGCTGAGGTACCGGCTGTGTGGCACCACTTGGGGAATGCATGGTATTAAACTTAATCGACTTGATGTAGGCCTTCTGACATACCATCCAGATGTTGAATGCGAAGGATTTGGATTGTATTTTTGACGCAAAAGGATGATTGATTTTTTTTACAAGATCGACAGTTTGCTTGCATTATTTTTAAAGCATAACATTACCGTGCTACGGTTGAAAGGAAGATGCTTGTTGTATTTTGATTACTGTGCAAAATGCGATCCGATGATTGAAAATGTGGAAGAATAACCATCATTCCTTCGTCCCACCCGGAGTCGGACCGGAAAAGGATCCTTCCAGACCCGTAGTCCTGGTACTCCACGTGGAAACCGCCATTGGGGGCACTTCCTCCTCCTCTAGAGCACTTCTCATGCCAACACGTACTACTTTCTCCACCATTAGATCTGCCATCGCCCACAAACAATGCCAATGCAAATGATGAGGCGGTCCACGAACCGGAGCATGAGAACAGCCGAAGCACCATCGCTTGCTCCCCACTTTAGATAGGCTACGGTGAGCAGGTCCTAAGTGAAAAGAGAAGAGGCAAAGCCTCGGAGACTCTTGGGAACGATTTGGAAATCCGAGAGAGAGAGAGAGAGAGACTTAGCAGGGTTTTTTATGGTGTTGGATATCACAAGATACCAATTGGAAAGCTAAGGTTCACCTACCTCCATTCCCTTTTTGTGCTTTTGCATTTTTTTGGAAAGATTGAAACAGATCTTCCTGTAATGATGATGAAAGATAGCTCATATAAGTTTGCTGAATTGATCCAACTTAAAAATATCTAATAGAATCTTATCTACTTGTCAATAGATGGTTTTCATCATGGAAGTTGTGCATGTAATCCTTTGACCTGAGACTACTATAGAACCTCATATGTATGAATTCATATTTTGGTTTATATTCATTTATGACTCAGTCATGTACGGTAGATTATATATAGAGGTTATGAGTAGGTCAACATGGAATCGATCACTCCTAGTAAGAGGAGATCGCATCATACTTGCTTCAATCAAATAATGATTCAGAAAGACTTTGATCAAAAAATGATAAAAATTAGAAATAATTTTTAATATTTTATTAATCAAATTATCATCATAAGATTAAGAAAAATATGAATATAATATTGGGTTTGACATATTTTCATACCCAAAGTCATATTTGGGATGCAAGAAGATCGAAGAATTTCATTGCATGATAACTTTCCACTGAAGGATGTTTTTAATATTTTCATCAAAATTTTGTATTTTCTAGATAAATATGATATATTGCTAGACGTCAATCTTGTCTTATTGATTCGATCAAATCAAAGAGTTTAATTTGATTGTTAATTAAAAAGTGTTCTAATTGATCGAATCGGGTTAGCTAGTTTTGACCGAAATCGATTTGATTGAGTTTTAACTAAATTAGGTCAAATCGCACCCAGACCCACTGATGGTTAGATGTGGAACCCAATGGATCACACACAAAGAAAATTGATCAAGGATCTAATTAGATTAGATCAAATTTGCAAGATGAACATGTTAGCATATGTTGCAAACCCTAGCACCTAGATTCGAATTGGATTCGAATCAGGTTCCAATTTAGGCTAATTAAATCCAATTTGAGTCAAATTAAATTTGGCTAACTAATTGGATTGACCCTTGGCTTGATGACCAGGGTCTAAGCATCATCTAACAGCAACCCATGCGCTAGAGACTCTCTCTCTTAGTGCGTGGGATTTTTGGTTCATACGCAAGGGACATGTGGCGCATGCAGATTGTTGGTGCCCTATTTAAACCTTCTTATCTATTTATTTGTTATGTAAAATATGTTACGTAATTTTCATATCTGAAAGAAGGCACCTTAGAGTCCTTCTGCAGGTAAAACACTTTGGTGTTTTATCTGAAAATGGAATAAGGAAAGAGTCCATGCCGCCCCAACCACTTTGGCGCCCCTTGGACCAAGTCAAAAGGGGTTTTAACTTTTCCACCTTATCTCTATGCCACAATTCTGATGGGGCATCCCTTTTTTAGGCCATTGGATGGCCTTCATCTCTAATCCAACCCCTTGATTAAAGGTACCACTTGAATGAAGTTTTGCAACTCTTCATAAAAACTATATAGAATTAGTTCGAAGAGTCCTTCTGCTTTAAGGCACCCTTGGACTAAATCTACGAAATTTCACATAGCGTAAAAATTAGATGGGGTGTGAGATCTATGATTGGGTGTGAGAAGAGGATGAGGAGAGGGTGTGAGATTTTCAGGAAGCACCCCTACGTACATTATAAATAGGAGTGTGCTCCGAGAGCAAGTTATAAGAACTCTTCTTTCTTTCTTACCACTCTTCCTAGTTGTCCAATTTCTTTCTTCCTTCCCTTGTTAAGACAAATCTTAAATAAGAACAAAAGGTCTACTTTAGGACAAGAGCTTAGGAAGATAGTAAAGAAAGACAAGGAGAAAAGAAAGATAAGAAAGGATAGGCCAGAAGGATGACAGCAAAGTCTAGGAAAGGTTCTACCCAAATAATTAAAGTTCTTATCATAAAAATTTTAATTAAAATAATCAAAGATGCCGGTATCTTAATCAAGTCCCCATGTGGATCAACATTAGAGGATGAATACGTGGACACCTAATGAAACTCCTGACGGACTATTGCCAGCAATCAGGGTCAAGTTAGGGTTAAGCGATTAAAGGTATATTCCAATATCCTAATATATATTATAAATACATATGATATGATTTAAATTCTAATAAGATGATTCTAGGGCTCGGATTTGATTTTTTTTATTTCATAATTTTTTCTTTGAAATTCATGCTTTCATCTTTTACATCAAATCCTATAGTGGTATCAGAGCAAGCCTTATTAGGTTAAATTATATATTGCTATGTTTATATATTAATGGCAAAATTGTAAATATGATATGATCATGTTTAATTTATTTAGCATGTTATTTATATGATCTGATCATATTTGTTTAATCATAATTAGATTATGATGTATATATTATTCTATAAGGTTACCCAGACATAGTGGTATGTATTCACTATGTAATGATGGTTGTCCTAGAATGATTTTATATGTTGATATATTTATTATATATCATGATTGATATATTCATATATTTAGTATAATTTAAATTAAAATATGCATAGAGATCAATTAAAGCTTTCTATAAAATTATATTAAATTATAGTGTAATTAACCGATAGCAGAACTAGTCTGGATGTCTAATTGATCAATCGGTGTCTAGAAAAGTGGTTCATGATTGGTAAAAAAAATATGATTTCTAATTGATTCCATTATTGGATCTGATCAATTTATTGGTATCTAAGAAAAGCAATAGAGGACCCCCATCTCTCTCTCACTTATCTGGTTGATTACATTAATTTAATTCTATATTGGGGTGCTTAGGGTTATATTCACTACATTAAGACCTTCCTTCATGCTAGGCCATTATTATGTCACGAATCATGTTAGATTTATTGTGTAACCACAAGATCTATTATGGGGACTGATGTAATATTAATATGATGCATTAAGATGCTTACAGCATTTTGGGTATATTGCTTTATTGTGTAACCACAAGTGCAGTTATATTCCATTTTAGTTATATAGAAATGAAGGATCCTACTTAACTAAAATATTATAGTTTGTTGTGTAAACACAAGGCTATTAATATTTTAGAGGACAGTGTTATACTGAGAATTGCATAAGATGCAATTGAAAAGAGTTTCCTACCTTTGAACTTATAAAAAGTTTGTTGTGCAAGCACAAGATTTTTTATAAAAAATTAGGGTCTCAATCCCACTAAGAAAACTAATAAGATTTTCTCAATTATCATATTGGAGGGTTATGATTTTTGATAAAATAGTGGAAGACATAATTAAATTAAAGTCCTAATTTAATTATATATGTCATCATGAGTTGTTAGCTTATATAATATTTTTTATTATGTAGATTAAAATGGCTTTTTCATTTTTACTATGTTCAATTTTGATTTCAAATAAGTTGACCGATCCTAATTATGTGGACTAGTTGAAAAATCTTAAAATAGTACTCAATTAGGAGAAACTCTCCTATATCCTCAATGCCCCTAATCCTGAGCCATTAGAAAAAGATGCCATAGAGAAAGATAAATCCACATATAAGATATGAAAAAATGATTCTTTGACTGTTGAATGCATCATGCTCACTTCTATGAGTAATGAATTACAGAGGCAGTATGATAGCATGGATACTCAGTCCATATTGCTCAATTTAAAAGAACTATATGGAGAATAGAGTAGGACTGCTAGATATGAGATATCTAAGTAGTTATTTCATGCTAGAATGGCAGAAGAATCATCTATGCAAGATCATATTCTGATGGTAATTGACTTGATCACTCGATTAGGTCAATTAAGTTTTATCATGGATGGAGAGTTGAGTCAGGATTTGATCTTGCAATCACTCCCAAAATTATTTGCTCAATTTGTCATGAACTATCACATGAATAAGCTAAATACTTTCTTGCCTGAGCTATTAAATATATTAAAAATAGTAGAAAGCCATATCAAAAAGGATAAGGCTCCTCTTCTTCTTGTAGATGGAATCACCAAAAAGAAGGCAAGTAAAAAAAGTTCAAAGAAGAGGTTGAATCCTAAAGGTGGTATAAATAAGAGGAAGAAGAAAAAAAGGCCTCTAGACAAATGACCTATTTTCCTTGCGGTAAAGCAGGTCATTGGAAGAAAATTGTAAGGCTTACCTTGCAACTATGAAGACTGGTACAAATGTAGCACCAAAAGGTATGTATGAGATACATACAATATTGTTATTAAATTTTTTCATTTCAAACTCTTGGATATTGGATACCGGCTATGATTTTCATATTTGCAAATCTTTACAGGGGCTACAAAAAATTTGGAGTTTGAAGAAGGATGACTTCGAGCTCTATGATGTTAGAGGAGAGTCCATCCAAGCGAAAGCTATAGGAACAAATATTTTGAAGTTGCCTTCTAGGAAGATCTTAGAGCTTACAAATTATTACTATATACCTAAGATCATTAGAAATATTGTATCTATACCCTTGTTATTAAAACGAGGTTATAGTCTTGATGTAACGAGCAAAGGTTGCTCGATTAAATATTCTAATGAAATAATATGTTTTGACATTTTTAACAATAGTCTATTGACTCTATGTTTGGATGATAATATATTTCATATTAATAAAAATAAAAAATAAAAGAAAGAAGATATAAATAATACTTTACTATGGCACTATCGACTTAGTCATATTAATGAGACTAGGATTAATAAGTTATACAAAGAAAAATTCTTTGATCCTTATGATTATGAATCATTAGAAACTTATGAATCATGTCTCATGGGTAAAATGACCAAGACTTCATTTAGTGGACATGAAGAAAGGATAAATGAGTTATTAGGACTTGCACATGCAGATGTATGACTTAGGCCAGAGGAGGATACTCTTATTTTATAACGTTCATTGATGATTTATCTAGGTTTGGATATGTGTATCTTATGAAACATAAATTTGAAGTCTTTGATAAATTTAAAAAATATCAAAGTATGGTCGAGAAATAAACTGAAAAGAATATAAAAATTCTTCGATCTGATCGAAAAGGAGAATACTTATCTAGTGAATTTCTAGACTATCTTAAAGTAAAGAGGATCCTCTCTGAATGGACCCCTTCTTATACACCATAGTTAAATGGTGTAGCCGAAAGAAGGAATTGTATCTTATTGGATATGGTACGGTCCATGATGTGCTTCACAGAATTACCTATTTTATTTTGGGATCATGACCTAGAGACCACAGTATACATCTTGAATAGAGTACCTTCTAAGTTTGTATCTAGCACTCCATATGAGATATGGAGAAAAAAAAATCTAATCTTAAAAATCTTAAGATATGGGATTGTCTGGTATATGTCAAAAAAAATTTTGGAGATAAGCTAGATGTTAGAGTAGATAGATATTTATTTATAGGATATCCTAGAGATAGTATGGAATATCTATTTTACCATCCTACTAAATAAAAGGTGTTTGTAAGTAGGCATGCTACTTTCATGGAGAAACAGTTCATCCTAGAAAATGACAGTGGAAGAAACATTGAACTTAGTGAAGTTCAAGAAAAATAAATAGAAATTGCTCAACCAAGGGAATACATAAATAGGGAAGAACCTGAATACACAACTCCTATCCGAAGGTCTGATAGAGTGCGACATGCACCTATAAGATACAAACTCATTATTCAAAATAATGAAGCCTAAGTCATTGAGAATGACAAACCTCTGACCTATACTGAAGCAGTCATGAGTAGAGTCTGACAAATGGCTAGCTGCCATCCAATCCAAAATAGACTCCATGTATGCCAACAAAGTATGGACTTTGGTGGATGCATCAGAGGGTGTGAATCCTATTGGATGCAAATGGATCTTTAAGAAAAAGATTGGAGCGAATGGCCAAGTTGAAATCTATAAGGCCAGATTGGTGGCTAAGAGTTTTAGGCAAAAATAGAAGATTGATTATGATAAAACATTCTCACCTATTGTCATGCTCAAATCTATTCGGATTATGCTTACCATAGCAGCATACCATAATTATGAAATATGATACATGGATGTGAAGACCGTCTTTCTTAATGGCTTCCTTGAGGAGGAGGTCTACATGTCACAACCAGAGAAATTTGTCTCAAGTGAGAGATCAAATCAGGTATGTAAGCTTAAGAGATCTATTTATAGATTAAAGCAAGCTTCAAGGAGTTGGAACATCCATTTTGATGTTACAGTCAAAGAGTTTAGCTTCATCAAGAATGTGGATGAACCACGTATGTACAGGAAGACTAGTAGAAGTGCCATAGTTTTCTTGATTCTGTATGTAGATGACATACTCCTCATTAGGAATGATATCCCAATGTTGCAATTGGTTAATATGGCTATCAATTAAGTTTTTCATGAAATACTTGGGAGAAACATCCTATATACTTGGTATAAAGATCTATAGAGATAGATCTAAGGGGATGCTAGGCTTGTCCCAGTCTAGATACATTGACTTAATATTGAAAAGATTTAGTATGGATGGCAATAAAACATGTTACTTACTCATGAGTCAAGGCATACATCTCTTTAAGAAGATGTCTCCTAAGACATCTGAAGAAAGAAATAGAATGAGTTCTATTTCTAATGCTTCGACTATAGGATCAATAATGTATGCTATGTTATGTACCAAATCTGATGTTGCTTATGCTTTAGGTATAGCTAATAGATTTCAGGCTAATTTAGGAGAGGATCATTGAAAAGCTGTGAAAAATATTCTTAAGTATTTGAGAAGGACTAAGAATATGTTTCTAATATATAATGGATCTGATCTTAAACTAGAAAGATATTCTGACTAGTTTTCAATCAGATCCAAATGATAGCAAATTCATTTCAGGATACGTCTTTATTCTGAATGGTGGAGTAGCAAGTTGAAAGAGTACTAAGCAGCCGACTATAGCTGAATCAACCATTGAGGTAGAGTACATAGCTGCAAGTGAAGCTGCTAAGAAAGCTGTGTGAATGAAGAAGTTCATCACTGAATTGGATGTTTTTCTTAAGATTGAGAATCTAGTACCACTTTACTATGATAATACTGATGCGATTGCTCAAGCAAAGGAACCAAGGTCTCATCATAAATCCAAGCAAATTTTAAGATGCTTCCATCTCGTTTGAGAAATAATTGAGAGATAAGATGTTGTCATTGAATGGGTAGATATAAAAAACAACATAGCAGACCCATTCACTAAGGCTCTACCACAGCAGCAGTTCGATCGCCACCTTGATTATATGGGATTAAAATATAAAGGTAATTGGCTTTAGTGCAAGTAGGAGATTGAAAGAAATGTGCCCTATAAGTCAATCGAAATATATATTTTGATGGACTATTCTTTTATCTTTCAAACTTATATAATGATATTTTTTATATTAATAAAGATATTTATTTCATCATATGCTGTGTCTTATTATTTATTTGAAGTTATGATGAATTTCATAAATTAAAACTATGATTTTAGAGTTATGACAAGATCATACCTGTGAGACCTAAAATCTTAAAACTCTAATCTAAAATATTTCAAATCGATGGAATATTAAGTTTGAGGATCAATGTGTTAGATATGTATGCCCTAGAAGTCAGAATTGGCTGACACTTATAATACACTTCTAAGGACAAAATTATAATTTTGACTATAAATAATAAAATAGATTATTTTCTATCACATAAGTGTATTTAGTGTCTGTGATACATTCCTTGAGTTAATAGTAATGATAATTCATATTTTCAAGAGTTGAAAATTTAAGACATGAATTTTCATTTATTAACTCATAAAATGCTCCAGACCGTAGGATCATCATGAGGATGGTGATTGATCCAGAAAATTAATGTACAATCACTTCTTTATAGTAGATGAGTCTTAAGTCTATGGTGTAGAGACACCGAAGGAAGAGTACAGATACTCGTTAGAGAACGAAGGCACTGAGCGTGACCACCTCAAGTAGTCATAAGAAAGTCTACCTTCTCATCGATGACTGACTCGATGCTGCAGTAGTGTATCTCGTTCTTTGACCTGAGGTGCATCGGTAGTTCATCTTGAGGGTGTTATAGTTTGACTACATCATGACTTGATCTCCTAGCCATTCAAAATTCTGAGGTGTATGTTGACTATAGCATGTTCATTGTAGGAATTGGATTGCACCAAGATGAAATCTATCTACCTCGATAGAAGAGGAGCAATCCTATGATGATCATAAGAATCAAGTCCATAAGCCCATGGCCATGGCACAGTGTGAAATAATAGAAAGAGTTTCTATTAAGGTTTTCACATCGGACTTGAATCGAATGATTAAATCATATGATAGAAATTAGGGTTTGACGAGTTCACCTTAATCCTAATCTGATCGAAACTCAAGATAGAAGAACTTAATCACACAAGTAGCTGCATTGAGAGATTCATTTTTCAGTTTTGATGGGTAGCCACCATATGTTGTTAGGTGTTACTGATAGATTTTGGGAGCAATTAGAATGATTTAGATGATCGATCATACTAAGTTGTTTGAATCAGAAGAGTTCTGATCTATCGAAAAAAGTTTCAATGATGTCGATGATGGAGATCATGACATATCCTATTACCATACAGAACTGAACCTAACTGGATCACACAAACAAGAGATTGGATCTAGATATCATCAGTTGGACTAATCCAGTTCAATTGATTTGAATAAGATTCAATTAGGTTCAAGAAAATCATGCTAGCATACGATTGAACCTAACATTCTTCTTTTTTTATCATTAAAAGTTGTCTCGACCGAGCCAAATGAGTTTATGCTCACTTAGGTATCTTTACCTGATTTGGTTGGAGCTTGTCCAAGTCAGAAAATGATTGTCTTAATTTATGAGATAAATTTAAGACAACACCTATCATTTTTCGTCACCTGCTAATTCTTGTACTTTGACTTGGTCAAATATTGACCTTTGACCCTTGGACATCTGCCCATGTGTCATGCACTTATTGGAGAGTAGAGAGGGGATAGTCCAAATGATAGATATCTGTGGCACCTAAGATTAGGTCATCTAGCAGAAGATAGGATTAACAAATTAGAGAAAATCGAACTATTGAGTCCATTGACTTCTGAGTCATATCTAATTTATGAATTCTATCTTTTTGGCAAAATGACTAAGCTCCCTTTTGTAGGACATAGGAAAAGGGCCACAGATCTACTTGTCCTAGTACATACAGATGTGTGCGGCCTATTCAATGTGCTGGCTAGTTCATAATCTTTACTGATGATTTATCAAGATATGGGTATGTGTATCTTATGAGACATAAGTCTAAAGTATTTAAAAAATTCAAAGAATTCAGACATGAAGTAGAAAAGCAAATTGAAAAATCCATTAAGGTTCTTCGATTAGATCGAGGAGGTGAATACCTTAGTCGGAAATTTTTGGACTATCTCAAAGAAAATGGCATAGTCTCTCAATGGACTCCACCAGAAATACCTCAACTCAACGAGATTTCAGAATGGAGGAATCGGACCCTATTAGATATGGTCCGATCCATGATGAGCTTTATAGATCTTCTGATTTTCTTTGGGGATACTGTTTGTTAACTATAATATACTACTGAATAGGATTCCTTCTAAAATTGTTCCTACCATACCATATGAGATATGGCATGGTAAGAAACCAAGTCTGAGTCATCTCAGAATTTGGGGTTGTCCGACTCATGTCAAAAGACAACAAGCGGATAAGTTAGACTTTAGGTCCTTTAGAGCTTAATTCATAGGATATCCTAAAGAGTCATTAGGATATTATTTGTACATTCCAGAAGATCACAATGTGATTGTGAGTCAACATGCTATCTTTCTTGAAAAATAGTTTATTCAAGATAGCGGTATTGAAAAGCAGATCAAGCTCGATGAGAAAGTCTCACAAGAGCAATGAGTTAAGGACCAAATGGAACCAAATCAGGTAAAACCAATCCATACACTATCTCCTCCACATCATAGATCGAAAAGAGTTTTTCATTCCCTTGAGAGGTACTTAGGTACTATTTTAGAGTATGTAGAGGAAATATTTCTCATAGGTAATGGGGTTCATGGTGATGATCCCAAAATCTATAACGAGGCGATATCATATATCGACTTCGAGAAATGGTTAGAGATAATGAAGTCAGAAATTGACTTGATGCACTCAAACCAAGTTTGGACCTTGGTAGATCCATTAGAAGGTATAGTACCTATTGGGTGTAAATAGATCTGCAAGAGAAAGATTGGTGCAGATGGAAATGTGGAGACATTTAAAGCTAGATTAGTAGCAAAAGATTATAGTCAACATGAAGACATTGACTATCAGGATATCTTTTCGTCAGTAGCTATGCTAAAATCCATTCGCATATTGCTTGCTGTTGCAGCCTATTTCGATTATAAAATATAGCAAATGGACGTGAAAATGACGTTCTTAAATAGATATCTTGAGGAAGATATCTATATGGAACAGCCCTTAGGTTTCACATCCAATGATGATGATCATAAAGTATGCAAGCTGCAAAGGTCCATATATGGACTTAAGCAAGCATCTCAGAGCTGGAATACTCATTTTAATGATGTGATCAAAATATTTGGTTTCATCAAAAATGAGGAGGAGCCATGTATCTTCAAAGGATCAGTGAAAGTACTGTTGTCTTTCTCATATTGTACGTGGATAACATCCTCCTTATCGAGAATGATATTTCCATGTTGATCATAATTAAAATATGGTTATCTAAAGAATTCTCCATGAAAGATCTAGGAGAAGCATCCTTTATTCTAGGAATTAAGGTCTATAGAGATAGATCGAATAGGATGCTAGGACTTTCATAGAAGATGTACATAGAGAAAGTACTAAAGAGGTTTAGTATGAAAAACTCTAAGAGGAGTTTTGTACCCTTCAGGCATGGCATTCATCTTTTCAAGAAGATATGCCTAGCACACCTGAGGAAATAGAACGCATGAGTAAGATCCCTTATGCTTCAGCAATAGGAAGCCTCATGTATGCCATGTTATGTACACGACCTGATATAGCCCATGCCGTGAGTGTCACGAGCAGATATCAGTCAAATCCAAGTGAAGAACACTGGACTTCTGTGAAATGTATCCTTAAGTACTTAAGAAGGATTAAGGATATGTTATTGATCTTTGGCAATGGAGAACTCCAAGTTCAGGGATATACGGATTCAGATTTTATGTCTGATGTAGATGATCGAAAGTCGACATCTGAGAGTCTATTTTGTGCAATGGTGGAGCTATCAGTTGAAAAAATTTCAAACAGACAGTGATAGCAGATTTCACCATGAAAGCATAATATATCGCTGCGTCAAAAGCTGCGAAGGAGGCATTTTGGTACAAAAAATTTACCATAGAGATCGAAGTGATGCCATCAGATGCCATTCCTCTGAACTACGATAATAATGGCGCTATAGCCCTTGCTAAGGAGCCAAGGTCTCACCAAAAATTCAAGCACATCAAGCGACGATACCACCTCATCCATAATTACCTCAAGAAGGATTACATCGAGGTCAAGAGAGTCGACTTCGCAAATAATGTAGCAGACCTGCTTATAAAGCTATTAGTCCAGCAGAAGATCGAAGCCCACCTTGAGAAGATGAGACTTAGATTTGTAGCCAATTGGCTTTAGGTCAAGTGAAAGTTTGTTAGATATGTGTGTCCTAGAAGCCAGAATTGGCTGACCCTTGTAATATACTTCTAAGGATAAAATTATAATTTTGACTATAAATAATAAAATGAGTTATTTTCTATCACATAAGTATATTTAGTGTCTATGATACATTCATTGAGTTAATAGTAATGATAATTTATATTTTTAAGAGTTGAAAATTTAAGACATGAATTTTCATTTATTAACTCATAAAATGCTCCTGACCGTAGGATCATCATGAGGATGGTGATTGATCCAAAAGGTTAGTATACAATCGCTTCTTTGTAGTAGATGAGTCTTAAGTCTATAGTGTAGAGATATCGGAGCAAAAGTATAGGTACTCATCAAAGAACGAGGGCACTGAGCATGACCACCTCGAGTAGTCATAAGAAAGTCTACCTTCTAATTGATGACTGACTCGATGCTACAGTGGTGTGTCTGGTTCTTTGACCTAAGGTGCATCGATAGTTCACCTTGAGGGTGTTATACTTTGACTACACCATGACTTGGTCTCCTAGCCATTCAAAATTCTGAGGTGTATGTTGGCTATATCATGTTCATTGTAGGAATTGGATTGCACCAAGATGGAATCTATCTACCTCGGTAGAAGAGGAGCAGCCCTATGATGATCATAAGAATCAAGTCCATAAGCCCATGGCCATGGCACAGTGTGAAATAATAGAAAGAGTTTCTATTAAGATTTTCACATTGGACTTGAATCGAATGATTAAATCATATGATAGAAATTAGGGTTTGACGAGTTCACCTTAACCCTAATCTGATCGAAGCTCAAGATAGAAGAACTTAATCACACAAGTAGCTGCACCAAGAGGTTCATTTTTTAGTTTTGATGGGTTGCCATCATATGCTGCTAGGTGTCACTGATGGATTTTAGGAGCAATTAGAATGATTTAGATGATCAATCATTCTAAGTTGTCTGAATTAGAAGAGTTTTGATCCATCGAAAGGAGTTTTGATGATGTCGATGATGGACATCATGACATATCCCATTACCATATAGAATTGAACCTAACTGAATCACACAAACAAGAATTTGAATTTGGATATCATCAATTGGACTAATCCAGTTCAATTAATTTGAATAAGATTCAATTAGGTTCAAGAAAATCATGCTAGCACATGATTGAACCTAACATTCTCCTTTTTCTATTATTAAAAGTTGTCTTAACTGAGCCAAATGAGTTTGTGCTCACTCAGGTTTCTTTACTTGGACTGACTGAAGCTTGTCCAAGTTAGAAAAGGATTGTCTTAATTTATGAGATAAATTTGAGATAACACCTATCATTTTTCGTCATCTGCTAATTCTTGTACTTTGACTTGGTCAAACGTTGACCTTTGACCCTTAGACATCTGCCCATGTATCATGCACTTATTGGAGAGTAGATAGGAGCTTGTCCCCTCTCTGAAAATTGGAAAGAAGGGGACGCATGCCTAGGATGGCGTGCACCCATGGATAGGGATGCTGGAGTCCCATACGGATGGGACTCTAGGTTGCTTCTTGGTTTCTACTTAGGTGGCCCTTGGGTATCTACTTTGATCAGTCTTAGGTACCATCTAAGAATGAACCTATGGGTCTCTCATCTGATTGGATTAGGTGATGTCATTCCATCAATCAGATTTAGATCTGATTGCATGAAGCAACGTAATTGGTCGGGGTGATGCAGCACTACATGGCACAGTAGAGTCTATAAAAAAACCCTGTCTGCGCCCACTTCTAATTTTTCCTCCTCTTAGCCACACCCCAAGACTGTCCGTCTCCCTTCTCTCTGCCACCATCTGGCCCTCTCTCTCCTCTCCACACCTAAGAAAGTTGGGCCTTCAGATTAGTGTGAGTCAGACAAGAAAAGGCTGACGAAAAAGGAAGAAGGCAGCACTGCTACAGAGACGATGGGTGATCTTTAGAAGAAGTTTTGAAGATCCTCCAAATCAGATCTAGATCTAATTTTGGGAGAAAAGAAAGAGAAGGCCAGGTGCTTGCGTGGCTAGATTCAGAACCTCAGGACTTTAGCAGGATCATCAACAAGTAATTAGATTACCCAGAATCAAGGTAAAATTAATTCAAAATTAATTTAATTTAATTTTTTTATTTATCAGATCATAAAATTAGATCTAAAAATTGTCAGATCTGATTAGGATCTAAGAGAAAAATTTTAAAATATACCTCTCAATCCAATCAGATCTGAACGAATCTGATCCAAAAAATCAAAATTTTTCTTCACAATGTTTCCAAAAAGACTGGCATATCCTATGTATGATCGATGGAGAGGATGATTGATCTATGGAGAGGGTGATTGATCTCACAATCACTTGTATTTGATACTAATATAAGGATGTGGGTGCTTATCAGAGAATAAGTTCACTAAATTGATCCAACTTAAGAACATCTAATAGAGTCTTATCTATTTGTCAATAGATGGTTCTTATAGTTGAAGTTGTGCATGTAATCCTTTGATCTGAGATTACCATAGAATCTTATATGTATGAATTCATATTTTGGTTCATACTCATTCATGACTCAGTCATGTATGTGGTGATTTGGATATGGTAGATTACATATGGAGATTGTGAGTAGGTCAATATAGAATCTATCACTCCTAGTAAGGGAAGATTGCATCCTACTTGCTTTAATCAAATGGTGATTCAGAAAGATTTTGATCAAAGCATGATAAAAATTAAAAATAATTTCTAATATTTTATTAATCAAATCATTATCATAAGATTAAGAGAAATATGAATATAATATTGGGTTTAAGATATTTCCATATCCATAGTCATATTTGGGATGTAGGAAGATCAAAGGATCCCATTGCACGATAACTTTCTACTGGAGGATATATTTGGTATTTCGATCAAAATATCATATCTTCCAAGTAGACATGAGACGTTGCTAGACGTCAATCTTGTCTTATAGGTTCAATCGAATTAAAAAGTTTAATTTGATTGTTAATTAGAAAGTGTTCTAATTGATCGAATCGGGTTAGCTAGTTTTGAACTAAATCGGTTTAGTTGAGTTCTAACTAAATTAGATCAAATCACACCCAAACCCACTGCTGGTTAGATGTAGAATCCAATGGATCACATACAAAGAAAATTAATCAAGGGTCTAATTGGATTAGATCAAGTTTGCAAGATGAACATGCTAGCATATGTTGCAAACCCTAGCACCTAGATTCGAATTGGATTCGAATCAGATTCTAATTTGGGCTAATTAAATTCAATTTGAGTCAAATCAAATTTTGCTAACTGATTGGGTTGACCCTTGACTTGATGACTAGTATCTAGGCATCATCTAACAGTAACCCATGTGCTAGAGACTCTCTCTCTTGGTGCATGGGGTTTTTGGTTCATGCGTAAGGGACATGTGGCACATGTAGATTGTTGGCACCCCATTTAAATCTTCTTATCCTTTTATTTGTTATATAAAATATGTTACATAATTTTTAGATCTTAAAGAAGGCACCTTAGAGTCCTTCTGTAGGTAAAACACTTTGGTGTGTTATCTGAAAATGGGATAAGGAAAGAGTCCATGTTGCCCCAACCACTTTAGCGCCCCTTGGACCAAGTCAAAAGGGGTTTTGGCTTTTCCACCTTATTACCATGCCATAATTCTGATGGGGCATCCCCTTTTTAGGCCATTGGATAGCCTTCATCTTTGATCCAACCCCTTGATTAAAGGCACCACTTGAATGAAGTTTTGTGACTCTTCGTAGAACTACATAGAATTAGTCCGAAGAGTCCTACTTTAAGGCACCTCTTGGACTAAGTCTATGAAATTCCACATGGCATAAAAATTAGATGGGTCATGAGATCTATTATTGGGTGTGAGATGAGGATAAGGAGAGGGTGTGAGATTTTCAGGAAGCACCCTTACGTACATTATAAATAGGGATAAACTCCGAGAGTCCAAATTATTCAGAACACTTCTTTGTTTCTTACCACTCTTCCTAGTTGCCCAATTTCTTTCTTTCTTCTCTTGTTAAGATAAGTTCTAAATAAGAACAAAAGATCTGCTTTAGGACAATGGCTTAGAAAGATAGTAAAGAAAGACAACGAAAAAAGAAAGATAAGAAAGGATAGGCCAGAAGGGTGACAACAAAGGCTAGGAAAGGTTCTGCCTAAATAATTAAAATTCTTATCATAAAAATTTTAATTAAAATAATTAGAGATGTTAGTATCTTAATCAAATCTCTATATGGATCAACATTAGAGGATGAATACGTGGACACCTGGTGGAACCCCTAACAGACTGCAGTCGGCAATCAGGGTCAAGTTAGGGTTAAGCGATTAGAGGTATGTTCCAATATCCTAATTTATATTATAAATACATGTGATATGATTTAAATTCTAATAAGATGATCCTAAGGCTTAGATTTTATTTTTTTTATTTCATAATTTTTGCTTTAAAATTCATGCTTCTACCCTGTACATCAAATCCTACATGATTTGCTTGTATCTAGTGAATGATGTCGTGATCCATGTACTTGGTGAGACTTTCTCAATGGTGCTGTGGTCAAAGCTTAAAGAGCTGTACATGACAAAGTCGTTCGCCAACATACTATTCCTTTGGAGGTAGTTCTACCAGTTATGGATGGACGAAAGCTTGAGCGTGTAGGAGCATCTATTCAACTTTCAGAAGATCCTTACCAATCTTCTCAACAATGGCGAAAAAGTTGAAGAGAAGACCAAGACATTGGTTTTGCTAGCATCGCTTTCTCCTTTGTATCAATCTTTGATGACTGCTCTTCTTATAGAAAAGAGCACTATCAAGATGGACGAAGTTACTGTAGTGATTCTCCAGAATGAGATTGTCAGGAGGAAGAACTCAGCTTGGAGCTTAAATGGTGGTAGCTCAACTTTGACAGTTTCTGAAATAGTAGGAGACAGTAGATGAAGTGGCAAAGGATCATGAGGAGGATGATCCAGATCCAAGATGAGAGATCATAGCAAGATCAGATGCTATTGGTGTGATGAATTGGAACATCGAATCAAGAATTGCCCACAACTCAAAGATCGGACGAGGACTACTATGGCGATGGTAAGTAGCAATACAAAAGGTAGTGATGATATTCTTCTGATTACTGATGAGGTATCTACTTCTTCCTTTTAATAAATTATAGATTCTACTTGTTTCCATCATATATATTTCATAGAGGAGATGTTTGACTCTCTAAAGACCAGTGAGGGCACTATGTTTCTGCTAGATGGATCGAGCTGTGAGATCAAGAGCAACAGGATGGTCAGCATGAAGCTTTATGATAGAATAGTAAAGAAGTTGGGTGAGGTTCAATACATACCCAGCTTTAAGAAGAATCTAATCCCACTAAGTAGACTAGATTCGATCGACTTCAGATAAAATGTTGATAGAAGAATCTTGAAAGTCATGCACGGCAGTAGAATGGTGTTAAGAGAAAGAAAGTATGAAGGACATTATCTCATAGCAGAAAGCCCAATGTGAGGTGGAGCTCCAGTTGGAGATGGATTGGGCATGAGACGAGAGACTCGAGAGGATGACATGCAACATCCCAAGGTAAAATTTCTATTACTGCAGGAGGCTATCCCGAGCAGGTCTTAGGTCAGAAGGATCATAGCCATTGATGGAGGTGGGATCGAGCAGCCTGGCTCGACCCCATCCATGATCAATAGGCGATTGCCCTAAGGCATGGGAGCGAGAAGATCCAGAAGTTCTCAAAATTAGATAGAGGTCAAATGTCAAGTCGAGATAGAGATTTTTAGGATATGACATCTCAAATTTGATCCACAGTAGAGGAGAATTAGTATCAGCAAGTAGTTGGACTGGCTTAAATACGGGATCAAATCGATTCGGATTGAGATCAAGCCGACTTAAACTATAATCAAGCCAGCCTCATCAGGCAAATAGAAAGCAGATGTTCGAGCGAGATGCAATCAAGCCAGCTCAACCTCTGATAGAGCTGGCTCGATGGAGGTGAATAAAATAGAATGAAGTTTTCTGTTTGGACTCGGATTATGATTAATCCAAGGGGTCTACGAGAGTTGCACATGGACCATAGGATCTAGTAGCCATGGAGGGCTACGGTCATAATCTGAAGGTTGAAAAGTATTTCAAGACTCCATCAAGATCCTGTTCGACTCACATTAGGAGATAGAGCCCTTTTAGGACTCTTGTAAACTGCTGAGAAGAGAATTCTCATCCTATTTAAAAAATTGAGGTATTATGGAGCTAGGCATGGTGTGTGTGGCATGAGAGGCACGTAGAGAAGATTAGGCAACTACTAAGAGAAGCTTGGCAGAGTGTCAAGTACGTACAACCTGCGAGAGAGAGAAGTAATAAATGCATAGCATTTGGTGCAGAGACCATAAGAGAAGAGCATCTTGTAGCTTCTATGGATCTCTTTGGAGATTTTAAGAGAGCTTTTATAAGGGTAGCTTCTAATTGAGAGAGATTTATGCATAGTGAGTTGAGAGTGGGTATTAGATGTGTGCCCTAGAAGCTAGATTGACTAACACTTGTAATACATTTTTAGGAGCAATTTTATAATTTTGACTATAAATTAATAAAAAAATTATTTTTTATCATAGTGTATATTTAAGGTATCTGTGATATATCCTTTGAGTTAATAGTAATAATAATTCATATTTTTAAAATTTAAGGTATGAATTTTCATAATTAATTCATAAACTACTCCTAACGGTAGGATCATTACGAGGATAGTAATCAATCCAGAAGGTTGGTGTACGATCACTTTCTTAGGATAAATGAGTTTTGAGTCTACAGCATGGAGACACTGAAGCGAGCGTATAGATACTCGTTAGAGAATGAGAGCACTGATCATGATCACTTCGAGCAGTCATAAGAAAGTCTACCTTCTCATTGATAACTGACTTGATGCTGTAGTGATGTGTCTGGTTCTTTGATCCAAGGTGCATCGGTAGTTCACTTTGAGGGTGTTATAGTTTGACTATACCATAACTTAATCTTCTAGTCATTCAAAATTCTGAGGTGTATGTTGGCTATAGCATGTTCATTGTAGGAATTGGATTGCACAAATAGAGGATCTGTCTATCTTGGTAGATGAGGAGTAGCCCTATGATGATCATAAGATCGAGTCCATAAGCCCATGGTCATGGCAATGTGAAGATGATAGAAAGAGTTTCTATTAGGATTTCACATCAAACTTGAATTGAATGATTAATTCATACGATGGATATTGGGTTTGACGAGTTCACCTTAATCCAAATCCTGTTGGGGCTCAAGATAGAAGAACCCAATCATATAGGTAGCTTCACCGAGAGATTCGCTGTTGATTCTGATGGCTTACCACCATATACTACTAGGTGTTACTAATGAATTTTTGGAGTAATTAGAATAATCCTGATGATCGATCATTCTAATTGTATAAATCAAAAATTTTGATCTATCAAAAGATGTTTCAATGATGTTCATGATGGAGATCACAATATATCTCATTACCATATGAAATTGAACCTAACTAGGTCATACAAATAAGGGTATAGATCTGGATGTGATCAGCTAGGCTAATCTAGTCTGATTGATTTGTATTAGATCTAATTAGGTTCAAGAAAATCATGCTGGCACACGATTAAGTCTAACATTCTTCTTCTATAGTCTTTTTGATTTGTCTCGACTGAGCCAAATTGGTTTGGACTCATCAAAAAATCTTGTATGGGTTTGTCTTTGACTGACTGAAGCTTTTCAGATTAGAAAAGGATTATCTTAATCTATTAAATAAAAATAAAACAATGCCTGCTAAATCCTGTCACCACCTACCATTTTCTATCACTACCGATACATAAGATATCTCAATGTAGGAAAGAAAGAGGCAGGGGCATGCGCCCCCTTTAGATATCTCCTTAGGGCACACGCCCCCTTGGATTCCATGCATAAAAGTGTGCACATGCCGCTAGTTGGCGTGCGCACTTAGAGAGAAGGGAGGAGTCCCATACAGATGGAACTCGAGGGGTTGCTTGATGAATTCAAATTATTGGGCACCTAAGTATTTATCTCTATCTAGTGTTGGTGTCATCTTTGGAGGGCTTTAAGGGATCTCTAATCTGATTGGATCAGATGATAATACCCCACCAATTAGATTAAGATCTGATTAATCTAAGTAATATGATTGGTCAGATCTGTGTAGCACTACATGGCACAGTAGGGTCTATTTAAACTCCATCTGCACGCTAGGGTTGAGAGAACATGCCTATCCACCATGTTGCAAGGTTGTCCCTCCTCTCTTCTATGCCTCCCTCTAATCCTCTCTCTCCCTTCTCCATGCCTGAGGAGTTAGGTATAATTTCAGTAAAGTTCCAAGGAGATTTGGCGCATAGATCAAGAACAAGATAGCTTTCGCTTGAGTGACGAACGTGCTGCCTTTGAAGACTCTTTTAAAGGTTCTTCAGATCAGATCTAGATATAATCTCTAGAGTCATGATTTAGAAGGAGAAGGCCTTCGTATCTAGCCTAAGTGGATATCGGTAGAGGCCAGACGCTTGCGTGGCTAAGATCCAGAACCTCGGGAACATCTAGATCATCAACAAGTTAATCAGATTACCCAAATAAGGTATGAAATTAAATCTAATTTAATTTTAATTTTTATTTTAGAATTAGATCTATAGGATCAAATTTGTGATATCTCAGATTTGATTAGATTAAGTAGAAAAAAATTTTAAAATATTCTTATAAATTTGATCGGATCTAAACGATCTGAAAAAATAGTTTTTTCTTCAACTGGTATCAGAGCTACGTTTGTAATTCTTCAGATCTATTTTAGATCTAATTTTTATTATAATTATGATTTGATATTTAAAATTTTAGATGTCACATCAGATGTAATCAGATCTAAAATTAGAATATTAAATTTTAGATTCATATCAATGTCATATGAGAGATATGTCTAGACTAGGTATAGAATTATTCTATATGTAGTCTAGTGTAGTCTTTTCTTTTTGATATGATTAATTTTTTTTTAAATTATTTTGCTTATATTTTTTGATGCTATAAATATTATAATCAAATTTAAAAATAAAAAATAAAATTTTTAAATTTTTTATGAGATATAAATGATGCATGCTTAGACTAGTTGTAGTATAGTTCTATGATTTATCTAAAATAGATTTTATTTGATGTGATCAATTTAAAACTTTATTTTTTAGATATTATATGTGATATATCATATTTGAAAGCATGCATTTAAGTTTTAATAAATGATACATGAGATGTATATAGAACACGAAAGTATAGATCTATGATCTTATATTTGATATATGTTATAGATCTTAATCTTTTATAGTTTAGTAATTATTTCTGATTAAGACATTTTTCTTAGCCATTCGGTCATAAGAGTAAGAAGGATTTAAAGGCCCTTTCTTTTCATTCGATGGGGTGCTCTTATAGTGTGTGGGGGTGCTGTGCGTTTGTCTTTAATCAAAAATTGAAAACTTACTTTTTTGCAAAATCTTAGATCCTGAAATCCTAGAATTTTTACATGTTTCTATTTATGAATCCAAACTTAATTAAAAATTAAGGTTATTAAACTAATTAGATCTAAAATTATGAATTTTAAGATCTAAGATACCTTCATAATTTTAGGTTTGGGCTTGGATAGCTCAATTAGGTCTAGCGCTTGATCAAATTCAATCAAGAGTTGGTTAGGTGGGATCAAGAGTGCTTATAATTGATCAATCTAATAGAATTAAGTCTGGGTCAAGGTTGAACCACATTCACATATGATTGACCAAGTCAAGATCAAATTTGGCTCCACGATTCGAGCCTGGATTGTAGGCTAATCCAATTAATTTTGGTTCGATAATTTGGTATCTAAGATAAGTCTGGCAGATATGATCGACTGATTTTTAATTGGAAGCTACTCAATTTGAATGCATTTTTGTCGAGTTAATGGCAATTTCTTCCACCGATCTCACTTACTTGGCCATTTGGATTGACCCAATTATGATTAGAGGTGGCTAACAATTCAAGCTAATCTATGCCACTAGATTAGTCATAATTATTATGACTAAGTTAAGTCAAGTTTAAAGAGACCAAAATTAAATCTTCTTAAGAAAATATTAAGTCATAGGTCTTCCATCATTATAAATGTGTGGGCCCTTCTCGAGGTTGATTATTCTCAGCTGGTTATAGTGATTCAGTTGCACCGAAAAGATGCAACCATGTCTATTAGGCATTGGATGCTATGGTTGGAGCATGGGTTGGGCTCAATATTTCGAATATAGTGAGGGATCCAATCAAGAATCCAATCTATGCAAATGATGGATCTGACTTAACTAAGGAGTGGAGCAATATTTCGGGCACGGTGAGTTCTATAAATTAGAGATCAGATTTGGATGCACCATAATTAGAGAATCATGGGATAAGAATTGTTCACTCATCGATTGATCCATCATCAATAACTGTTAGGTAAGGTGATGAGTCAATCGATGGGATCGCACCATCCATTAGAAATCAATTGATCACAAAAATTTTTGCATCTTTATCAAGAAAGTATGGGGATCAAAAAAATAGTGAAAGTCTAATTTATTTAAAAATAAATTTTTTAAATAAATTGGTCAACTCTTATAGAAAAATGCCTGCGTCCAACCCGCTAGTCGGTATCCTGGACACCCATAGATTGACCAGATTCAATTACAAGAATTAGCTCAAGAACTATAAAATTACTTTAGATTTTAAAAAGCTAACTCATGTATTGGACCAAGAATTCCCCACCTTACCAGTCCATCCAATCACCGAACAGAGAGTGTATCTGGAAAAAAGGATGGATGAAGATAATAAAGCTAGATACTACATGTTGGACTTGATGTCTGATGAGCTTTAGTACCAATATGAGGATATCAAGATTGTTTGCCAAATGTTGGCTCACCTATAAGAGTTATTTGGTGAGAAGAATCGTGCAACCAAGTATCAAGTCACAAGGAGACTATTTAAGGCTCAAATGCACGATGGGCAATCAGTCCAAGATCATTATCTGATGATGATCAAGAACATAGAAAAGCTTGAGAAGCTCAGTGTCAAGTTAGACAGAGACTTGTAAATTGATGTGATCTTGCAGTCCTTGATTGATGCATATGGTAGTTCATCATGAACTTTCATATGCATAAGTTATAATGTACTCTAGCCGAATTGATGAACATGCTGGTTACTGCTGAGCTTTCTTTGAAGGATTCAAATGGCTCAGTGCTTGCTGTGGAGAAGACTTCCTCCAAAAAAAGTCTTTTAGAAAGAAGAAAAGTTTGTAAAGAAGTAGAAGACTACAAGTGGGAAGAAAAAGAAAGAAGAGCCAAAGAAGAAGGCCGTGGATAAAGAAAAATATTTTTATTACAATACCGATGGTCATTGGAAGTAGAACTACCCTCTATACCTGGCCAACCTGAAGAACAAGGAGGCAAGTCTTTCTAGAGGTATGCTCGTTATAGAATCTAACCTTATGATTTTTTTTGCATCCAGTTAGATGCTTGGCTCTGGTTCGAGTGCTCATTTGTGCACTTCTATGTAGGAACTTGAGGAGAGCAGAAGGCTAAGGGAAGGTGAGATGATCTTGCACGTCGAAAATGGAGCAAAAGTTACTGTTGTGGCTGTGGGAACCTATCCTTTTTTACTACCATCAGGATTAGATTTAATAATTAGAAACTATTTTTATATACCTGTAGCAAGCAGGAATTTAATTTTTATTTCATGTTTAGCACAAGAAGGCTATGTAATTAGTTTTCTTAAGGATTATTGTAATATTCTTTTTGAAAAAAATAAAATTGCTAGTGGTTTCTTTATAAATGGTCTCTATTAGTTACATATTGATATTTTTATTTTTAATATCGAAAAAAATATAAATGCCATAAGATCAAAGCAACCTAGGGATAGTCTAAATGATAGGTATCTTTGGCATCTTAGGCTAGATTATATAATAGAAGATAGGATTAATAAATTAAAAAATTTGGGCTATTAAGTTCGTTGACTTTCGAGTCATATTCGATTTGTAAATTGTGTCTTCATGGCAAAATAATCAAGCTTCCTTTTATAGGACATGGAGAAAAGGATACAGATCTACTTGCCCTGATACACATAGATGTGTGTGGTCCATTTGATGTGCCAGTCTGAGGTAATTATATCTACTTCATCATCTTTACCGATGATTTATCTCGGTATGGGTATATGTATTTGATGCGACATAATTCTAAAGCTTTTAAAAAGTTCAAAAAATTCAGACTCGACATAGAAAATAAATAAAAAAATTTATTCAGATTCTTCAATCAGATCGAGAAGGTGTATACCTTAGTCGAAAATTTTTGAACTATCTCAAAGATAATAGCATAATCTTACAATGAACTCCACCTAGAACATCTCAACTCAATGGAATTTTAGAACAAAAAAATCGAACCCTATTAGATATGATCCAATCTATGATTTGCTTCATGGAACTTTCTGAGTTTCTTTGAGGACATAGTCTAATGATCGCAATATATTTACTGAATAGAATTTCTTCTAAAATCATTTCTATCACACCATATGAGATATGATATGGTAAGAAATCAAGTCTGAGTCACCTCAGAATTTAGGATTATCCGGCTCATATCAAGAAACAATAGGCAGACAAGTAAGAAGCTAGGTCCTTTAGAGCTCAGTTCATTAGATATCCTAAACAGTCGTTAGGATATTATTTCTATCTTCTAGAAGACCATAATGTGATTGTGAGTCAACATGTCATTTTTCTTGAAAAATAGTTTATTCAAGATGGTGGCATCGGAAGATAAATTAGACTTGAGGAGGTCTCCAAACAGTAACGAACTAAGAAATCTATAGAATCCAATCAGATTGAGCCAGTCCAAATACTACCTCCTCTACCTCAAAAATCAACTAGGATTTTTCATCCTCCTGAAAGGTACTTAAGTACTATTTTAGAAAATATTAAGAAAATATTTCTCATGAAAAATGGGGTTCATGGTGATGATTTCAAAATCTTTTATGAGGCGATATCAGATATTGACTCCGAGAAATGATTAGAGACAATGAAGTCAGAGATTGATGAAATACGCTGGAACCAAGTCTAGATCTTGGTAGATCCACCAGAAGGTATAGTACCTATTGAGTGTAAATGGATCTTTAAGAGAAAGATAGATGTAGATGAAAATGTAGAGACATTCAAAGCAAGGCTCGTAGCAAAAGGTTATAGTCAGCGCGAAGTTATTAACTATCAGGATACCTTTTCATCAGTAGCTATACTTAAATTTATCCACACGTTGCTTGCTGTTGCAGCCTATTTTGATTACGAAATATGATAAATGAATGTGAAAATGATATTCTTAAATGAATATCTTGAGAAAAATATCTATATAGAATAGCTACTTGATTTCACATCCAGTGATGGTGATCACAAGATATGCAAGCTGCAAAGGTCCATATATGAACTTAAGCAAGCATCTCGGAGCTAGAATGCTCATTTTAATAATGTAATCAAATCATTCGATTTTATCAAAAATGAGGAGGAGCCATATTTTTTTAAAAAGGTCGGTGGGAGCATCGTTGTCTTCCTTGTATTGTACGTGGATGACATTCTCCTAATTGAAAATGATATCTTCATGTTGACCACGATCAAAATGTGGTTGTCTAAAGAGTTTTCTATGAAAGACTTAGAAGAAGCATCCTTTATTCTAGAAATTAAGGTCTGTAGAGATAGATCGAATAGGATGCTAAGACTTTCACAGAAGATATACATAGAGGAGGTGCTAAAGAGGTTTAGCATGGAAAACTCTGAAAGGGATCTAGTACCCTTAGACATGGCATTTATCTTTTCAAGAAGATGTGTCCTAGCACATCTAAGGAGATTGAACATATAAGCAAAATTTCTTATGCTTCGATAATAGAAAGCCTCATGTATGCCATGCTATGTACATGACTTGATATTGTCCATGCTGTGAGTGTCACGAGCAGGTATTAGTCGAATCTAGATGAAGAGCACTCGACTTCTGTGAAATATATTCTTAAGTACTTGAAAATGACTAAGAATATATTTCTAGTTTTTGGTAATGAAGAACTTTAGGTCCAAGGATATACAGACTCGGATTTTATGTCCGATATATATGATCGAAACTCGACATCTGAAAATCTATTTGTATGCAATAGTGGTGTTGTTAGCTAGAAGAGTTTCAAGAAGACAATGATAGTAGACCATCATGGAAGTAGAATACATTGCTATATTGGAAGCTGTGAAGGAGGCATTTTGGTACAAGAAATTTACCGCAGAGCTCGAAGTGATGCCATCGGATGTCGTACCTCTGTATTGCAATAATAATGGTGCCATAGCCAAGGAGCTAAGGTCTCATAAAAAATTCAAGCACATTGAGCAATGATTCTACCTGATCCATGATCACCTCGAGAAGGGTTACGTCGAGGTCAAGAGAGTCGACACCGCAGATAATGATACTGATCCACTAATAAAGTCATTAGGATAATAGAAGATCGAAGCCTATCTTGATAAGATGGAACTTAGATTTGTAGCTAATTGGCTTTAGGTCAAGTAGGAGTTTGTTAGATGTATGCCCTAGAAACCAAATTAGCTAACACTTGTAATACACTTCTAGGGATAATTTTATAATTTTAACTATAAATTAATAAAAAAATATTTTTTTTATCATAGTGTGTATTTAAAGTATCTATGATACATCCTTTGAGTTAATAGTAATGATAATTCATATTTTTAAGAGTTGAAAATTTAAGACATGAATTTTCATAATTAACTCATAAACTGCTCCAGACCATTGGATCATCACGAGGATGGTGATCGATCTAGAAAGTTAATGTACGATCACTTTCTTAGATAGATGAGTCTTGAGTCTACAATATGGAGACACCAAAGCAAGAGAATAGATACTCGTTAGAGAATGAGGGCACTGAGCATGACCACTTTGAGCAATCATAAGGGAGTCTACCTTTCCATCGATAACTGGCTCGATGCTGCAGTGGTGTGTCTGATTCTTTGATCTGAGGTGCATCGGCAGTTTACCTTGAAGATGTTATAGTTTGACTATACCATAACTCAGTCTTCTAGCAATTCAAAATCTTGAGGTGTATATTGGCTATGGCATGTTCATTGTAAAAATTGGATCGCACTAATAGGAGATCTATCTACCTCAGTAGATGAGGAGTAGCTCTATGATGATCATAAGATTGGGTGCATAAACCCATGGCCATGGTAGTATAAAGATGATGGAAAGAGTTTCTATTAGAATTTTACATCGAACTCAAATCGAATAATTAATTCATATGATGGATATTGGATTTGACGAGTTCACCTTAACCCTAATCCTGTCGGAGCTCAAGATAGAAGAACCCAATCACACAGGTAGCTGCATCGAGAAGTTTGCTTTTGATTCTGATGGTTTGCCAACATATATTGCTAGGTGTCACTAATGAATTTTGGAAGTAATTAAAATAATCTTGATGATCGATCATTCTAATTGTATGAATCAAAAAAGTTCTAGTCCATCGAAAGGTAATTCGATAATGTCGATGATGGAGATCGCGACATATCTTATTACTATATGAAATTAAATCTAACTAGATCATACAAATAAGGATTTGGATATAGATATGATCAATTAGTCTAATCCAGTTTGATTGATTTGAATTAGATCTAATTAGGTTCAAGAAAATCATGCTAGCACACGATTGAGCCTAACATTGTCCTTCTGTAGTCTTTCTAGTTCCTCTAAACTGAGACACATTGGTTTGGACTCACTAGGAAACCCTCTATGAATTTGTCTTTGATTGACTGGAGCTTGTCTAGATCAAAAAAGAATTGTCTTAATCTATTAAATGAAAATAAGACAATACTTGCTAAATCCTATCGCCACTTACTGCTTCCTATCACTACCGAGACATAAGATGTCTCAATACAGGAAATAAAGAGGCAGGGGCATGCGCCCCCTTTGGACATCTCCTTGGGGCACATGCCCCCTTAGATTCCATGCACAAAAGTGTGCGCACGCCCCTAGTTTGCATGCGCACATGGAGAAAAGGGAGGAGTCCCATACAGATGAGACTCCAAGGGTTGCTTGATGAGTTCAAATTATTGGGCACCTAAGTCTTTATCTCTATCTAGTGTTGGCGCCACCTTTGGAGGGCTTTGAGGGGTCTCTAATCTGATTGGATTACATGACAATACCTCATCAATTAGATTAAGATCTGATTAATCCAAGTAATATGATTGGTCGAACCTATGTGGCACTGCATGGCATAGTAGAGTCTATTTAAATCCTGTCCGCACCTAGGGTTAAGAGAACATGCCTATCCATCACATCGCAACGCTGCTCCTCCTCTCTTCTATGCCTCTCTCTCCTTCTCCATGCCCAAAGAGTTGGGCACAATTTCAGTAAAGTTTCAAGGAGATTTGGCGCATAGATCAAGAAGAAGACAATTTTTGCTTGAGAGATGAACGTGCTATCTTTGAAGACTCTTTTGAAGGTTCTTCAGATCCGATCCAGATCTAATCTCTGGAGTCATGATTCAAAAGGAGAAGACCTTCAGATCTAGCTCAAGTGGATATCGATAGAGGCTAGGTGCTTGCATGGCTAAGATCCAGAATCTCAGAAACATCTAGATCATCAGCAGGATAATCAGATTATCCGAACAATGTATGAAATTTAATCTAATTTAATTTTAATTTTTATTTTAATATCAGATCTATAGAATTAGATCCATGATGTCTCAGATCTGATTAGATTAAGTAGAAAAAAAATTTTAAAATATTCTGCAAATATGATCGGATCTGAATGATCTTATGATGGAAAAAGTAGTTTTTTCTTCATTCCTCTTGTACTTATTTTTTTCTTTTATAGTGGAGCTTTGCGTGTTCCATAGAGGTGAGCTTTTAGGTTGATCCATGTACTTAATTATTCTTATTTTATTTTTCTTTTTTCTTCTTGCCACAATAATCTAGTATGAGATCCTCATCAAGTGGCATCAAGAGGAGTTGATATCACTAATACATTTTTCATAGTTATGATGGATCTCATCTTGCACTTTGTAGGAAAAGTTACACTTGAAGATCCAGTATTCTGTCGATGGATGTATCCAACTGAGAGAAATATTCAAACATTAAAATTTTAGTAAGAAATATGAATTGCCCAGAGGGATCCATAGGAGAAGGTTATTTGGGTCAAGAGTGTATAAAATTTTGTACCATGTACTTAAACAAGCTCGAGACACGTTGTAATTGGCTAATATGAGGAATCAAGATGATTAGTATAAGCCAATTGAGCCTATATTTATGTCTATTCCACAGTCAGATGGACTTTCTACTTCATACCGCCTCACTGATTTGAGCATTGAGGAAAGGAGTAAGGCACACAGCTATGTGCTCTATAACTATGATGTCATTAAGTCATATATAAGATGAGTCACTCAGTTTAATTTATTTCATAATACTTAAAAAAACTCATTACACCTAAATTTATTTTTTGTGCATGCAGTAAATACAAGAAGGTCATAAGAGTAAAATATGGTGCTCTAAGTATACGAAAGAAAGAAAAAATGCACAGTAAAAAAAATTTTAAATGGTTCAAAGATCATATAAGTGACTACATATTCTTGTCTTATGTATCTTATTTGAATATGTTTACTATTTAGATATCATCTCCTTAAGTGTGGAGATTATGGCTCGATGATATGAGCTCTGAAGTATGTGCTCTTTCAATAGGACTTAATCTGGCTATAGATTCAATATTCATAGTCGGTCCGTAAACATGGTAATACAAAATAGTAGCATGATGTTAAGTGCCACCACTAAATATTATGCTAGCTTAAAGGATTCATAGCCTCGTACGGAGAATCTGAACTATTATGAGATGATAGAGAAGATAGTCATCTTGGACTACTATTCTAAAAGAAGGAATACATTGAAGAAATATGATTGGTTTGACAATTATCTCAGTCAGGGATGAAAATTGATGAGTGCGATTTTACTCTTGTCAACATGCAATGCCATCTCTACATTGAAGAACTATATATACTTGTCTCCCAAGCTAGTCAAGTCTTCTACATCAGTGATTCCTTGGAGCCTCAATAGAATGTTGTTGTGAGGATATATTTAATGATACTTTGGTTGATGACGATGTTGGACCATGCATACAAAGTGCTCCTCTAGGATAAAACTTACCTGATGCTGTCGAGGTTCCAGATAAATTTATCAAGAGTGATGGTGATGTCCATATTGTAGGTGCCACTAGATGATGAGTTCAACATTCTGGTATAAATGTTAGAGCCTATATATTAATGTGCTCTACCAATATTATTTTTTAACATATTATATTGGTTAATGTTCATTAATGTTGCAGGTCACAATAGCACCAAAACTCCATCTAGCTTTTACCCTCGTCCCTCGACGGGCTATGTGGAGCTCTGCATCTGAGTTGGAATTGGAGCATACTCTATCCACCTCTGTATCGACTGCCCAGGTACCACCAACATATAATCCTTCATCAGTATCTACTCCACCATTGGCATCTGAGCCTCATCTCAGGCATATGCTCCATCCATCAATGAGTCTCCACTGGCATCCACGTCACACGATCCCATAGCCAGTGAGAGTAAGATTTTATTATATATATTATTTATTTATTTATATAGTTATTGTATACTATTTATATAATATATTTTTATTGTAGGTGCATCATTCAGTAGAATATTTCATAATCCCATATGCATGCCGCATATGTGGAATCGCTAGCATCAAGTCATGGTGAAGAACGATTGGGAGGAAAGGCCAGTTGGGGCGACCACATAGGAGATACATTCTTTTTTCAGAGTGCTTATGAGGTACTCTAATATTATATATTTCTATTATGCCCGTAGATTGGCGATTGATGAATACTGGTGTTAGAAATCGAGTGTGGAAGGAGATTTGGATAAGTATATTTTAATTATATTTATGCATTTGATATATTTATGCTATGTTTGATTAGAATAATTTCATAACTAATTTTTGATAACTTTATGCAGAGGAGGTATGACTTCTCAAATCATGAAAGGGCTCGAGATATCCAACTACAGAAGATTGAAGAGTTGTACTAGAACTACAAGATCAAGCTCCATAAAAGATGACTCGAGCACTGATGGGACACTCCAAAGAAGCTTATTCTTTAGATTCAGGACTGTCCCCCGAGTCAGTGGAAGGAGATGGTTAGGCACTGGAGGTGATAGAAGTTTTAGGTTTAATTTCTAACTTTTAAATTTTTAATATACTAATAATTATATTTAAATATTTTTTAAATACTTATTATTTAAATACTTATGATTTAAATATTTTTTTAAGCTATCTTTCATCAAAATCGAAAGAATTAGGCGGCTCAGGAGTATACACATACTCTTGGCCATGAGTCTATAGTCAGTTATGTGTATAGAGAGATAATGAATTCTGAATCTTAGTTTATAAATTAAATTAATATTTTTTGTATGTTCTTAATAAGTTAATTCATTGTTATAGCTAACAAAAGAAGGGATGATGCCCACCCATAGCGCCATCTTCCGATCCAGTCGTATAGATAAGAAGGGCAGGCCGATGAACATCACGATCGGAAGAATTTTTATAAGTAATAAATAGATTAGTATGATTAGTATTGTAGTATTTTTTATGATATTTTATTTAAATTTATAATTACAGGAGCAGTTAGACATGCTCGCGAGTAAGGGCCCAGACACCTCTGGTCCCATCAGCATCTATCTCAGGTCTTAGGGCCTAAGCACATTAAAAGGATCTGATGCAGGCCCGGACATATGTCGATGACCTACTAGTCTGAGGCAAGCATCTCTTCATATGCTTTTGGGGTCATTAGTCAGGAGTAGCTTGAGACAATATTGGCATAGGCAGCTCAGGCTACAAAGTGGGCTTCTCAGGCTGAGGAGTGAACATCTCAATTACAGAGCATCGTGACAAGGCTCTTCATGTATTTTGGAGCTGACTTCACGAGCATTCAGGATATGCTGGCCAGCGCTTCAGCTCCAATCCCTCCAGCTCCAATTCCTCTAACTCGTGCTCCATCTCCTCCTGATAACAATGACTTAGATTTACATTTATCAGACTTTTGATTTTTTTTGAAAAATATTATAATAAATTTTATTCAGTAATAATATTTAAGTATTTTAGATATTCTTATGTTATTCTTGTGTTATTTTTGATATATTCTTATATTATATATTGAACTATATTTATCAGATAAAAAATAAAAATTAAAAAATCTATATTTTTTTATTATCTAAAATCTATGATAGTAGTTGGCAACCACTGTTGTAGACGTACCAACCACTACCATAGACTACAAATATTGCCATACAACCACTATCATAATCTATAATAGTAGTTGTATAACCGCTGCTATAGATATCTATAGCAGCGATTACACAACCACTCACTACTACAAAAAAGGACTACGACAGCGATTACACAACCACTCACTACTACAAAAAAGGGCTATGGTAGTAGTTCGTAACCACTGCCACAGCCCAAAAAATTACTGTCATAGGCTGTGATAGTGATTTTCTAACCGCTGCTACTACGATCGTCACTGTAGCTCTATGGCAGCGGTTGTTGTAGCAGTTCTTAGAACCACTGCCATAGATAGCCTATTGCAGTAATTTATAAACCACTGCAATAGATCAATCTATAGCAGCGGTTATGTAACCGCTACCATAGGTTATCTATAGCAGCGGTCACATAATCGCTACCATAGGTAATTTATAGCAGCGGTTTCTTAATTACTGTCATACGTCTAATACAGCGATTGACACCATTTGCACTAGGAACCTATGACAACGATTGATATGGATATAGCAGTGGTTATAAAATCGCTGTCGTAGATTTTGAATAATTAAAAAAATAAAATATTTATTTTTTTATATATTTTATCTAATAAATATAGATATATAACATAAAAAAATATAATAAACATAAAAATTATTCTAAAATGCTAAAATTTTATTATCAAATAAAATTTATTATAATATTTTTTTTAAAAAAATAATATACATCAAAAGTTTCCAAAATCTACATCATCGTCGTCATCGTCATTATCGAAAGTCGGAGCTAGAGTCGGAGCCGAAGCTGGAGCTGGAATGTGGGCCAATATATTTTCGAAATCTGTAACTCCAAAATACGTACTGAGCATCGACATCATGTCTCTCACGATTTTCTTCAGATGAGATGCACGCTCCTCAGCCTGATCTGCCCGTGCCAATGCCTCCTCAAGCTCCTCCCAGCTGATGATATCGGAAGTCTGTGAGAAGACACTCACCTCAGATCTGTAGCTCGTCAACGTGTGTCTGGGCCTACATCGGATCCTTTCAGAGTGCTCAGGCCCTAAGACCTAAGATAGATGGTCATGGAGCCTAAAGGTATCCGAACCCTCGCTCGTGAGTGTATCTAACTGATCTTATAATTATAAATTAAAATAAAATTTTATAAGAAATGCTATAATACTAATCATATATACTAATATATTTAATATTTACAAAAATATGTCCGATTGCGACGTTCATCGATCTGCCCATCTTGTTCGTGCGACTGGATCGAAAGATCTCGCTATGGCTGGGCATCACTCCATCTCTCATCAGCTATAACAAAAAATAAATTTATCAAAAAGATGATAAAAAAATATAAATTTAATTTATCTAGTAAGATTTAGAATTAATTATCTCTCTATGCATACGACTGGCCATAGACTTGCGAACCTAAAGTGTGCGTATACTATTGGGCTGCACGGTTCTCCCGATTCTGATGGAAGATAGCCTAACAAGTATTCAAATAAATAATAAATATTTAAAAAATATTTAAATAAAATTTTAAGTATATTAAAAAATTTAAAAGTTAGAAATTTTACCTTAAACTCCTGACTCCTCCATTGTCTAACCATCCTCTCCCACTAACTTGGAAGACAGTCCTGTCTTCAGGAAACAAGCTCCAGAGTATCTCGTTGGTACTCGAGCCATCCTCTGTGGAGCTTGACCTTATAACCTTGGTACAACTCTTCGATCTTCTTCAGTCGGACATCTCGAGCCCTCTCATGATCAGGAAAGTCGTACCTCTTCTGTACAAATTAATCAAAAATTAGTTACAAATTTATTCTAATCAAACATATATAGTGTAAACATATAAAATGCATAAATATAACTAAGATGCGCGTACTTATCTATATCTTTCCATACCCAGTCCCTGACGGCAGCATCCATCAAACGTCAGTCTCTGAGCTCTACAGAAATTATGTCTGACCGCCTCACAAGCACTCCAAAAAAGAAATGCATCTTTCGTGCGGTCTCCTCTACCGGCCTTTCCTCCGCATCGTAATAGACCATCACCTGATGCTGGCGATTCCACATATGTGCCATACATGTGGGGCCGCAAAATGTTCAACTGGATGATGCACCTACAATGCAAATACGTTATGCAAATATATAAGTGTATAAATACTATATAAAAAATAAAGTTATGCTAATATAATAAAAATGTACACTCAGATGCCTGCGATGGTAGAGTAGATACCATCGGTGGAGTAGTTGCCGATGGTGGAGGTCCCTGAGCAGTCGATGCTGAGGTGGATGGAGTATGCTTCGACTGCTCCTCGAATGCTAAACTACGCGTAACCCACCGAGGGGCAAGGGTAAAAGCTAGATGTCATTTCGGTGCCATCGTGACCTGCAATGTTAATGAACATTAATCAATATAACATCGTGACATATCAAATTCTATTCGCTCGAAAGCCAAGCCAACTTCGTGCCTAAGACATCCGGCTAGGGTCCTCTCCCAACCAGCTCGATCATGGCCCAAGCTGACTCGACTGCGTATCCGAGCTGGCTCGACTGTGTGCCATCCCCTCGATCACTCTCTCTCTCCCTCTTTCAATCTCTCTCGTCGACGACGACGGTGAGGCCGAACCCCTCCCTCCCAGCTTTTCCATCTCTCAATCTTCCTCTCTACCTCTCTACCTCTCTCGATCTTCCTCATCGGCGAGGTCAGACCCCATCCCTCCCTCTTTCACTCTCTTGATCTCCCTCGCCGGCAAGGCCGAACCCCATCCCTCCTAGTGATGCCGGCGAGGTCGGACCCCCTCCCTTCCTCTCTCGCTCTCTCGATCTCAAACTCTCCCTCTCTCGATCTCCCTCATCGGTGAGGTCGGACCCCCTCCCTCGCAATGATGGCGGCGAGACCGGATCCCTCCCTTCCTCTCTCAAGTATAGATCCATCGGATATTCGGATTCAGATTCGATATCAGTAATTAAAATTAGGTCCAAATCTGAATATCCAGGTTCCGATCCAAACCCAATCCATTGACAGATCTAGTCCACAGCCACCGACATGGCATGGTCCAAAAACTACGACATGTAGATAATTATAATATTTATAATAAATATTTATAATATTTATTATAAATATTTTATAAATTATTATAAATATATATGATTAATAAATAATACTATAAAATTAAAAAAAAATATAGCTGCGGCTATAGAGAGCGAGTCGCATCGAAAGCTCCAAGGGTCGCCGACGATGATGCTAGAGGAGGACGACGGCACTAGAGGTAACCTACGAAACAAAAGCAAGATGGTGAGATAGAGAAGAGAAAAAAAGAGAAAAGAGAGAAAGAGCAGGGGCGGCCAGGGATGGGACCAGGGGGAGGGAGGCATAGTGATGAGGAGGTCGAAGAAGGCTTCGCACTCGGCTGTGGGAGGGTTAGAACGGTGGTGTTAGTGGGGGGTGGGTTTTGCTAGGGCCGAAGGAGGGTGGAGGGGGTCTCACCGGAAGGGGGGTTTGGTTTCACACCGGGGCCGAAGGAGGATAGAGTGTAGAGGAGGGATTTCATGGGGGGCCGGTAGAGGGTCGAGGATGGATGGGGGTTCGTCGGAGTGGGGTTTCACAGGGGGCCAAGGGAGGATCGAATGGGGGTTCGTCGGAGGAGGGGTTTGCTAGGGACCGAGGGAGGGTTGGATAGGGGGGAGGGGGGTGGGGTTTCATGGGAGGTTGAGTGAGGGTGGAGGGGGATTTCACAGGGGGTCGAGGAAGGGTTGGATGGGGGTTCGTCGGAAGGGGGTTTTGCTGGGGGCCGAGGAAGGGTCGGATGGAGGGGTGGGGGGCAACGGATGGTGGGAGGGGCGATCAAGGATGGGGGGGCAGAGAGGGAGGGGGAAGGAGGGGCGGTGCCGGTCAAGGGGGAAGGAGGGACAACGTCGGCCAGAGGGGGGAGGAGGGGCGATGCGGTCGGAGGGAGGAGGGAGGAGGAGGGGCGACGCCGATCGGGGGGAGGAGGGGTGACACCGGGGGGGAGGAGGGACGATGCTGGCTGAGGGGGAGGAGCCTTACCGACGATGAAGAGGAGGGGGAGAGAGAGAGCGAGAGAGATCGAGTGCACACGGAAGGAAAGAAAAAATTTGAGGATTTTTAACATAACCTATGGTAGCGGTTATCAAACAGCTGCCATAGATCTGCGATAGCGGTTATCAAACCGCTGCCATAGATCTACGGTAGCAGTTATCCAGAACTACTATCATAGATCTATGGCAGTGGTTCTGTAATCACTGCTATAGATCTATAGCAGCGATTTTTGATAACCGCTGTCATAGATGAAAAATAATTTTTTTTATTTTTTTAAATATTATATAATTTTAAAATTTAATGTTCATCTTCATTATTCATTATCTAAATAATTATCATTAGAGTATCATCACAAAAGATCGCCTTGATCTGATGGCCCTAGCTTCATCGATCAGAAAAATTTAATTTCGACGATCACGAACGATGATGCGATGATCTGATAGATGAAGATCTTCGATGGATCCAAAAACCTGCAATGATGATTTTGATGATATTTGTAGCATACTATTAAAGTTTCACTTCAATCGGATATCGTTATCATAGTCAATTTAGTACGGAATGATTTCGATCGTTAAATTAGAAATAAGTGATCAAAGGATTAAACGACGTTCGATTATGAGATAATTTTTTAGTTAAATAATTTTTATTATAATTTTAAATATTTTATATGGTGATGATAGTAAAATTTAAATTATTTTTGTATAAACTATTTATGTTAAGAAGATATTGCAAAAGTACGAGCATAACAACCAGTGAAGTTTCAGAATGATTATCAGGAGACGTATAGTTTTAGATCGTTCTTCATCTCACGAGTTGAATTTTATAATCACCATCATAAAAAATGATTAAAGTAGTAGCCAAGATCATTTATAAAAAAAATTATCTTATAATCGGATACCGTTTGGTCTTTTAATCACTCGTTTATTATTTAACGATCGAAACTAACCTATACTAAATTGACCGAGATAATGATATTCGATTGAAGTGAAACTTTGATAATACACTACAAACATCACCGAGACCATGGTTGCAGGTTTTTGAATTCATTAGAAGTCTCCATCTATCAGATCATCACATCGTCATTCATGATTTTCGAAATCGAATTTTTCTGATCGACAAAGCTAGGGCCATCGGATCGAGACGACCTTTTATGAAGACACCCTAATGATAATTATTTAGATAATGAATGATGAAGATGAACATTAAATTTTAAAATTATATAATATTTAAAAATATATATATATGGCAGCGGTTACAATTAACCACTTTCATAAATCAGATTATAGTAGCGGTTCCTACTAACCGCCGCTATAGATCTAACTTATGGCAGCGGTTACAACGAACCGCTACTATCGATCGATTTATGGTAGTGATTTTTTGTAACTGCTGCTATAGGTCCGACCTACGGCAGCAATTTTCTATAATCACTGCTATATGTCGAACCTATAGCAGCGATTACAAAAACCGCTGTCATAGGTTCGATCTATAGAAGCGGTTAATGAAAATCGCTGCCGTAGGAGCTATGGCAGCAGTTTCGAAAACCGCTGTCATAGTAAGCACTGCCATAGACTATTTTTGTAGTAGTGACTGCTATAGAATTGATAATAGTGGTTTAACAACCGCTACTATTGAGGCTATTATAGCGGTTAATGAATCGCTACTGTTGAACTTATAGCAGCTGTTGGTTAATCATTACGATAGTTCTACATATAGCAATGGTTAATAAACCGCTGCTATACTGACCTACTATAATGGTTACGATAACTACTGCAAGAACCGTTGTTATAGACCTATGGTGATGGTTTTAATGGCAGCGGTTAGATAACCGCTATAGTAGCCTATGACAGCTTTTAGGCTACAGCATTGGTTGCAAACCGCTATCATAACTCTTTACTGTAGTAGTGTGTATTTTTCTTGCTATTCTCTTTATCTAATTTTGTCTTTCCTGATGATGCTGATGACATTATCCTGGATTGGTGCATTTCTCACTGTTGCTATCTGTTCAGATGGTTCCTATATGATTCTCTATGTTGAGATGCATTTCCATCCTCCGATGGATTTCTATACGTTTCTCTAAGGTCGGATGGATTTCTATATGTTGCTTTATGTTCAAGTGGATCTCTATATCTTCAGCTGGATTTCTCTGTTCAAAATCATTGCCTCGTTGATCTCTATACCTTTTGTACCTTTTTAATTTCTATCTTAGCTTGCTTTGCGTACTGGGTACCTTGGGCCCTTATCCTCTATTATATTTTTACTGTTCATTATTGTGGTAGTGAAGTTACAGCTTCCATCAAAAAAAATCTGGTCAGTGGAGGAAATAGAGAGAAACGATGAATGTGTTGAAGAACGAAGACAGTATATTTAGTACACTCATAAAAATAAGTCACTATGAGCAATCTGAATATGGCTCTTTGATTATTACAGTAAAGAGCAGTAGCATCTTAGAATCCCATATCAATTAGCAACGATAGAAGTTCATGATAGCACCAGTCTCAATGGTGGATGGCAACAATTGGCTGCTTACGTTAAATGATAGGAAAGTCGCCCATAAGAAAACAATAGCCTGTAGTAGAGTGACTGTCAATAGGATTATTAGCCCAATTAGCATTAGAGTAAGCACCCGAAAGAAGGAATGACTGCTTCAAAAACCACCAGGAACTAATGAATTATTCTAGTTCGAACTATTTGCTAATAGATTTGAAAATCTAGACCTTACGCATCAGTTAACGCGCAACTCCAGCATAGGTTGGCATTGTATCTTTTGCATGAAAGAAGGATTCACTTTCCTTTGCACCCATTAACCATTGGATCATGTGCCAACCGCGTAGATCTCAAATCGCTCCAAACTCCAGCATTCATCAATCTGCATACATATCAAAGCAAGCCATGGATGATCCAATGGTGGATTTGAGCGAAGGAAGGTGAATCTTTCTCATGAAATAGAAACATCAACCCTTGATGGATAGCCAAGATGATAAAGGTACTTATATAAACAATTCCAATATCAGCATCTAGTGTTCTCATTTCCATTTGTTATGGCTGTCTTTCTCTCTATCCACGTGTCCTTCATGCTAGCAATCATCTTGTCTAGACCTACAATGGGCTAGGTTTGACCTGATGCAACTGACCCAACTCAAGATTTCTAGTTGATTACTGAAACTTTCATCCTAAGGCAACCAACTCTCATCTCCTTTCTTCCATGCCTAAACTCGAGGTCCAAGTGGATGGCTAAGGTGGCGACAAAGCAAGAGGAGGCGGGGGGAGGGAGGTGGTAGAGTGGGGAGGGTGAAGGGCGGTGGAGACGAATGAAGGTTAATGAGGGCATGAAGGCCAGAGCAATCAAGAATATGGAGGTGATTGGAGGAGAGCTTGTAGGAGGAGGTAAGAGTCAGGGTGATGTGGAGAGCAAAGATAAAATTAGCAAGCCATGATATATATTTTTCTCTCTTTTTGTCAATGTGATCGGATCGAGTTCATAGAGTCATCGGTCAAATCAGATTGGATCGTGCTTTAGATCAAATCGGATTATAACTCAATCTATTAATAAGCCACTATGTGAAAGATCCCATATGCCTGTGAACATTGCTAGCATTGTTGGAAAAGCTCGTTGTAGTAGTTTCTTTGTTATATAAAGTCAAGAATAATTAGATTATGCAATGAAAAAGGAGACAGAGCATAAAACCCCAATTTTGCTCACAAAAATTTGGTAATGAAATGATTAAACAATGTAGATTCGTTCTGAAAGGGTTTGTTAATACGAAAAGTGATGCAAAATGCTAATAGTAAAATGGGTTTCATGCTTGTGAAATCTGTGGTGATAGTTATCAACATCGGTATTGGACAAAATTGTAGACAACTGAAATGATTTTTCAAGTCAATGCTTATGTAGGCATCAGCACCTATGTTTAAAATATTAAAATATATTCAGTAACAAATCACTATAATTTGTGTGGCTAATTTTCTGGTACCATCGTGTTCTCGTGCTAAGAGAAGATTTTGGAGAGGGAATAAGAATTGTGGTCGCATATCACTGGATTGTATTGTTCTTACATTAGTGATGCATGAAAAGTTTGATGCAATTAATTTAGATGTAAATTATAAATTTTAAGTTAAAATTTAAAATATATTAAAAAATGATAATTTTGCATTATCCCAAGATCGAAAGAAGATGATTTCATGGTTGATATTTGACATTCAAATTTAAATTTAAAATGTACCAAAAATGATAATCATATTGGCATATTTCATGATCGTGTAAATCAAATTTGCTATCAATAGTTGATGTTTGAGATTCAAATTCAAATTCGAAATGAATCAGAAATAGTAATCATATTGGCACATCTCAAGTCTATTATCATGCTCGTTGAAACTAAATAATGACTCTAAATGTTGAGCTTGACCTATAAATAGCATAGGTGGCTAGGATGTAGACCTTTAATAAAGATATCGGCCACTTGATTAATGGTAAAAATAAATCGGATGTCCTGTTCTTTTTTTGGGCCACCTTTTCATAGACAAAATGAAGGTCTAACTCAATATGCTTAATGCAAGTATAAAAAATTGGATTGAATGTAAGGAGATGGTAGAAATATTGTAACACCAAATTAGAGAAGTGGTCCAAAATGGAAGATGAAGTTCACAAAAAGAAAAAGCAAATTTATGTAAATTCAGCAGCAATAAGGGCTAAGCTTCTTTTTTCGGTCTCTGTAGATGATCGGATGACAATAGGTTACTTCTCAGTAGACAAAAAGCTTGAACTAAGATCAAGAAAATCACAATATCACTTGTTGAGCAATGATCAAAATATGGCAGCCAACCCATCAACATCATTATGAGCTTCAAGTTTAATAGTATCTGGCCATAGAAAAAGTCCATGAATAGGAGTAGCTTTTAGGTAACACAAAATGCAATAGACAGCAATCCAATATTCTAACATCAAAAAGGAAGAAAAGATTTTGGAGAAAGAATAGAAAGCTTGGAAATGAGAATAGTGGTAAACATGGCCACTATTGCATTGTGTTTATAAACACATGCTTATATAGGAATACATGAAAAGTTTGACCCAATTGATTTGGATTTAAATTACAAATTTCAAATTCAAATTTAAAATATACTAGAATAGGTATTTTGCATATCCCAAGATAGAGGGAAGATAATTTCTTGGCTAATATTTAAAATTCAAATTTGAAATGCATCAGAAATGATAATCACATTGGCATATCTTATGATTGCATGAATCAAATCTGCAAATTCAAATTTGAAATGCACCTGAAATGCTAATTATATTGGTATATCTCATAATTGTGATTGGCCTGCTACCAAAAATAAACTTCGATATCATATAGGCTTACTTATCAAGGCTCTTATCATATGATGTGATGGAGGAATGCACGTTTCCATATCGCTTGGATTCTGCAAATTTATGATTGCTTTGAGTTAATCTAATATGCCAAGATTTTTTCCAAGAAAAGCATAAAAGAAAGAGGAATAAACTATATATAGACATCGAACAATTTCCATTTTCCATGGATATGCAACAAAAAAAGATACGGGCATACTCATTACATCAATTGCAATGTTAGATATGCCATTGAAATATATCAAAAATTTTTACACATATGCCAATAGCTGTATATATTATAATTCTTTAGAGAGCATTCTTAACAACAATATAATGTGAACTTGCAAGTAAAGAATTTTTCTAGTATATTATTATTTGCTTCATATTTTTTCAGGCAAATTGCCATAATGACTACCATCTTTGATAATAGACACTCCATCGGGTGGCGATCCTTGGATGCTAAATTGAACCTAGGTAATGTGTTAAGAGTAATTGGAGTCAAACTCAAGCAGAAAATCTTATTAGTTATTTGAAGAAGTGATGCAAGAGTTGGATGCATTCTTGCTTTGTTGAAGAATTGACAAAACTCTTGGACATTGTCCAAGAGAAATGTCCAAGAGGAAAAATCTTGTCTAAGACAAAATAATACTATATATGATCATCTTGTATAAGACCTTGCTCTGGTGGCTTTAATTATATACGTTCATTCATGAAAATACTCATGCATAATATATGATGACCAAAAGGACCACCTTTTTGTGTTAGATTTTAAAAAAAATGCTGCTATGGTGCTTAAATAAAATAGCATGAAAGCTAACCATCCATGCAAGGGCCACTCAGAGCTATAAACCTAGCACCTGCTAGAACTCCACCAAGACCAATCTAATATTTAGATCTATAGGTGTGCTCGTAAGACATACCATAGAACATTTCGGACTTAGGTTTGAATCTAATACATGGATGCCCAAATTTGACCTAATACATTCAAGTATAAAATAAATTTTATGAACCTAGCCCAACCAACCCCTAATATTTAAATTGATATATAACATGTAGTGTTGCTCTTGCGCTTTTCACAGTTCTCCTTCAATCTATTTGTTATATTTTTGAGCTATTTCATTGATGAATGGTATGGAGGTTGTGAAGGAATTAAGATTATCGAATAATGTCATCCTTCTAGGTTGCAGACTTAATCCAAACCCAACATAAACCAAATAAAGGAGACTAAATTAATAAAATCTCCACACAAGTGAGGAAAATTAAAAATAGCACTAAATTTAAAAATAAGATTTTTAAAGAATGAAATAATAAATAAAGTGAATTATCAATTAATATATATGTATGTACATATATAAAAGCATAAATAAAAAAGTTCATAATAAAAAAAGTTTTAACTACTATAGTTTAAAACAAGCCAATGTCATATTTTTAGAAAAATAAAATGTCAATTAAAAGGACAATCAAATCAACATAGTTGTAAAGTAGATTTTTAAAAATAAAAAGATAAAAATATATAAAAATAAAATAATAGAAGATATAGTTTGACCTAAACCTGACTTGTCTTCGACCTAGCTACATAGTAGGACCTGCAAATTAGAGTTGATGCGACAACAAGTAGTTTAAATATGTCTTTGGCCTAGATGAAGCTTAAACATAGAGTGAACTAAAATGATAATTTTAATAACTTAAAAGAAATTATTGAATTTAATTTGACACGTCTTTAGAACATCTTACCTGAGCCCATATTGTCGATTGCCTCTCATTCCCATTTGATTTTGTTGCCATGTACATGATCTATTGGTATATTTTAGTGAACAAGGATCGCTAATGTACTCATTTTCCATTAACATTCCCTCATCTTGAATATTCTTAAACTCTTCTATCTCCTGCTCAAGGAAATATATGAGGTAATTATAATCACAGATCTGATAAATCAGCCTCACAATGGTGTCCAGTGTTATTTTTCTCTGTGACTTCATCACAATGAGAAGATTTTGATTTGCTTCTTTCACCATATTTCTCATGACTAATTTATTGTGGTGCCCCTTCATCTTCATTATTTCGATCACCAATAATTGCAAATTGGAAAGTCATCTGACCCAAAAAAAACATTGTAAGAGTGTGGCAAAATATCAAAATTTCATATTAAAAAAGACATGAGATCGTAATCAATATTATAGCCTACTTGTTGGATTCCTCTTGCATTAGATGAGTTATTGTATTCAAATTTGGAAAATTGTTTACATGAATAATGCTTGGCTTATTTGAGTACCTACATGGCCTAATCAATGAAACTCTTGAGGGTAGAACTCCACCTTGATTGATTTTCCATTCTCAATAATTGTAGAATTACCTTTTCTAAAAAAATATCAAGTATTCTTTTCTGCTTTTTTTTTCTCATTCTAGGATTGCAAGTGCACCTCTTTACCATAAGCCAAGGATCACATCATTAGTACATGCATTGCATGACTCTCAATCTTATTTTGATAAATCCATAAGGAGCTTAATGGTAGGTTATACAATATGGGGGATCCATAATCAAATATTGGTACATTTTCTTTTCTAAAGAAAATGTCTAGACTTGATCAATGTAGGCTTAGATCTTCACCATACATGAATAACTTTGTAATTTCAAAATGTACAGTACATATATTAAATCACCAATCACAGATTATATCTTTTAATTTCTATTAAAATCAATAGAGGTCTACCTGTTACTTGAATAGGAAACTAGTATTATGCCATAAAGAAAAGATAAGATAAAAAGATGAAAAAGAAAAAAAGAAAAAGGAAATAAGTGACAAGGAGACAATAGGAGAAATGAAAACAAATATTTTCTATTAACTATCTAATTGAAATACTAGATAATACGTATGGTGCAATTTAAATTAACACAAAGATCACCAAGAGAAAATAACAGGAAAGAAATAAGAGTATTGAACATTCTATGTATTCCCTTGTCAAGCATCCTCTTTCTTCTACCAGTGCCCGATCCCAAATTGACGAGCCTCACTTCCCCTTAGTCAGGAGTACTATCTTACAAGAATGGCAACTCTTCCCATATTGCCTTGAGAATTCTCAACATTATTAATATCCTCACTTTTCTTCTACATCTCGAGGTTGTTTGAGTGGGTTGCCAAATGGAATGGTACGAAGGAAACTAGTGCCATTCTTACATAGAACTTAGATAATCACTGTTAGAAAAAGGTGAAATGATCATGAGAAAACAATATTACACAAGGACGCTATATTAAGTCCTTGAGGGTGAAGACGTAGATATCAAAAGGATTGGCCATCGAATATTGCTCATCTCATGGATTTTTAGAGGATCCACCAAGCAGTACAATGCCCTTGCAAGACCTCCTACTTTAGTTCTAAGTAAAACACCAAAAGGAAAGTAGCAAAGAAGAACATGAATTAAGTGATCATGAAGCATAAATGAAGGAAAATACAACGAAAGATAATCATACCTATTTTCAATAGATCTTGTCCATTAAAGTAAGGTCTCTAGGCTTAACAGTAGAACCATCTTATAACAACTTATTAGGTTGAAAGTACTATGCCATATATGCTTGTATGAGCACCCTCAGTTTTTCAAAACAATGGGGGTCCACTATTTCAGGGCAATGAGCGCCGACAACCAGCATCTACTGTATCAAAATTAGAGGCATCCACTATTTCAGGACCCTTGGAGATTTATGTATCATACTATAATTTCAATGTATTTATATTCCTAGATGTACATATTAATATAAAGTTCCTTACTTTTTCAAAACCAACAGCGCCCCATTATTTCAAGGCAATGGGCGCATGCTATGTATCTCAAGACGAGCAGCGCCCATTACTTCAAGATTATGGGTGCCCACCGTTTTCGATACCATGGATACCCAAGGACTCGCATGCATATTGATATAAAGTTCCTCACTTTTTCAAAAGGATAACTCTTTGCACACAATGTGTGGCGCGCAACTGCACGCGCTGTGCATGATAATTAGCGTGTGCATGAGGTCGAAGCGTGGTATCCAAAAAAAAAAAAAAAAATTTTTTTTCAAATCCCACATGCATCAATCATCATACGGTGCGTAAAGAATTTTTTTTTTCAAAACCAATAGCTGGCACCCACTATTTCGAGACTATGAGTGCCAAACCATGAGATTCATATATCACTATAATTTTAATAGATTTGTATTCTCCAATATTAATGTTGACATAAACTAAATATACAAACACTCACACACATACACACAAATATATAGCTAGTGAATAGCATAAAAATGACTAAGTATAATGGCTTGAAAATATAGAGAGAATATAATTTGTTTATGTTAATTTGTCATGCTATGTGAATATGTCAGATTAGTAAATTTTGGCAGCTAGAAATAGAGAGAGAGAGAGAGAGAGAGGGATCATTTGATTTGATATTTGTGTAATTTACCAAATATGATAAATAATTTTGTTATATTTCTTAAATAAAAAAGGTTTCTAGGTATAAGATATCCATTTCTATAGCAAAATTTTTTTTTGGTATTTAGCTTACACAATCATTTACTTTGAAAATAATTCCATACTTGACAAAAGAAACTGATGATCAAAGTGGTTATCCTAAAATTGATGGAGATTAATTTATGTGATACCATACTAGTAAGAACATACTACATACTTGTAGCAAAACGTGCACTTATGCAATAGGTACCATGAAGTCCCTAACTATGTTATTGAACTTCCTGACAAAAACTAGCATATATTTGATTTAGGCCTAACCTTGTATCTTTCTCATAGTCCAAGCACTTGTTCATCCTAAACTCATATCGCATTTTAATTAGTATCTACTAGACTTCTAGGAAAATCTGAATCTAGCGGCATAGACTTGGGAACATATCCATCCCACACCACTCCAAATTTGCACAATCATATAATAAAAGAAATAACAGTATTTGTAGACACCTTGGATTATCCTCTACAAAGCTTTGGGGACTAAAATCTATAAGCAATCAAGCACTTAAACTAGGCTACATGGTTTTGTTGGATCTTCATCTTCCTAATCCACTTTCTCTGTTTCATTTTGATTTCAAATTAGTCAAATTCTACCTCATCTCAACTTCAGTTGATCAACTGCACATTTAATTGAACTTAATTGAATGCAATTGCATCAATTAATTGATTTCCCCCAATTGTAAACCCTAAATTCCTTCATTTCAATCTAATTTCCCTCATTTCACTTCATATTCAACTTGAGATCAATTGAGCAAAAGTTATTTTTAATTCTACAAATTTCATTCAAAACAGCCAACTCAATTTATTTGATCTAACAAAGTCTAGTAATCTAGTCCAATTTTCCATAAATTATCCCTTAATTCCACCTTCTCTGCATATCAATAAATGATTTATGGTCTAATTACTTAGGCTTGTTCAATTTGATCAAATTTCATGCTTGCAAGTTGATTTGAATCAAACCCGATTTAATTTTGAGTATAATTTTAGTGATTTTGGAAATTATATGAAACAAACCCAACTTTCATAACCTATGTATGTTGGTTTGAATTTTGTATTTTTGGACATCTTTATCCCCACCAATTAAAATCACCTACTGATCATAAATATCCATCAAAAATTTCTAAAAATGAAAAGTTTAAGAATATTAAATTATTGTAATGTTTGTGCGATCTAAATTTCTCTTTTAACATCTAATTAGAGGAAATAATATCAAATCTAGAAGAGAGCATCCATGCTATCCAATCTAAAAAAAGCAATAATAAGTGCAAACATATATATACACATACACCACTCTCTCTCTCTCTCTCTCACACACACACACACATATATATATATATGGGATTAGCCTTGGATGATATTAGAACTAGATCAAAGGCATCTTAACTGCATGGGCCACCTTAATGCTAGTACAGCTAGTTCTAATATCATCCAAGGCTAATCCTATATATATATATATATAGCCTTGGATGATATTAGAACTAGATCAAAGGCATCTTAACTGCATGGGCCACCTTAATGCTAGTACAGCTAGTTCTAATATCATCCAAGGCTAATCCCATATATATATATATATATATATATATATATATATATATATATATATATATATATATATATATATATATAATATATATATATATATCATCAAAGGTAGTTAGGATGCCTTTGATCTAGCCCAAGATCGTCGATGAGTATCCTGCATAGAGAATCCCTGAAATTGTAATGTCATTACTGGAATGATAAAATAAGTGTTACGCATTGATCTGATGCATACAGTAATGGAATGGCCAATTGTCACCCTTCTGAAAATAGCCATTGGCTCGCTATCTGCAAAAGGATGAAGTGGGACCCCCCCATATAAGTTTCTCAAGTACTCTTAAGGGTTAATCATCTTTCTCATCTACCTTGCATTGTCTCCCTTCCTCTGTTCCTGGTTTTCAACTAACTTGACCATCGGCCCATTGGACACACTATTATCTACATACCAGTGCTACTATCTGCTATTAGATCAAATTGTGGTTTAATTAGAAATCTATGGTTGTAGATTAGTACCAGAAGAAGGATTGTCACCTTTAATTATGAAAGGAAGAAGCCGTAGTTATGAAATTGCATAGAGGAACACTGAATGCTTTGCACAGAGGGGCATCCAATGCCTCCCACCATTCTAATGCATCCCTGAATAGCCCGGGCGCAGTCATGCCCCACTACCCTCACTCCAGAATAATTTGACCTTCTAGTTCAACAAGTCTAGACTTTGGTGACCGCAATAAAGAAGATGCAACAACCGACCCCGACATGCCCACCATCGAAATAACCTCCCAATGGCCCACCTTTGACCCGATTGTTCTAGAGTTAGCAATCTTGCCCATGCTGATAGGGGCAAGCTTGGCCAGCCAACCACAACCAAGCTGGTAGCCCAAGTTGGACTCATTGTGGATGTTCCTTGACCAAATGATCAAGCCTCGGTTGAGCTCATCATAGATGCTCTCCAACTCTACGTCAAGACCCAGCCAAACCTAATGCAACTACTCCCCAACTCCCCATATAGGCAGATATTCTACCTCAGTGTGAGCCTCCACTCAACCTTCAAAGCGACACCCATCCTGAGGAGATAACCTTGAGAAGAAGTTCAACGAGGTACAGCAGCAAATCGAAGCTTTGAAGAGGCATGCTCAAACTGGCAAATCTGAGTTTAGCATGGATCCACAATTGAGTTAGAAAATAATGGATAAACGCTCCTACTATGGTTTGAGGTGTCTCAGTTAGATCCCTATGAAGGGTCCTCTGATCCGGTCAATCATTTGGAAAGTTATAGATCCCTCATATATTGCTTTACGGCTCCTTCGATGCTACTTTATGCAAGGTGTTCCCTTCAAACCTCTAGAAGCTACCAGATTGTGGTACTTTGATCTCCAGCCCAGCATAATTTATTCTTTCAAGTAGCTCAACTATCTATTCACTGCATACTTTGTTAATAGCTAAAGATGACATCGGAGGTCAGACTACTTAGTGAACCTCAAGCAGAGAAAGGGAGAATCGCTTCAGGATTATGTAAGCCATTTTAACATGACAACTTTGGACGTCCAGGATCTCGACTAGCCAGTCGCTATATCGATGATGAAGGATGGACTTTGCAAAAGCAGGTACCCACTGCTACAAAAATGGCCATGGCAGTGCTTACTATGACAGCAGTTTTCGAAACCACTGCCATAGCACCTACGGTAATGATTTTTGTTAACCGCTGCTATAAATCAGACCTATAGCAACGATTTTTGTAACCGCTGCTATAGATCCAATATATAGCAGCGGTTAACGAAAATCACTATCGTAGATCGGACCTATAGCAGCGGTTACAAAAAATCGCTGTCATAGATCGACCTATAGCAGCGGTTCATTGTAACCACTGCCATAAGTCAGACTTATAGCAGCGGTTAGTAGGAACCACTGCTGTAATCTGATTTATTACAGTAGTTAATTATAACTACTGTCATATATATTTTTTTTAAATATTATATAATTTTAAAATTTAATACCCATCTTCATCATTCATTATTTAAATAATTATCATTAGAGTGTTGTTACAAAAGATCGTCTCAATCCGATGGCCCTAGCTTTATCGACTAAAAAAATTTGATCTCGATGATGATGAATAATGATGCGATGATTTGATAGATGAAGACCTTCGATGGATTCAAAAATCTGTAACAATGATCTCGATGATGTTTGTAGCATACTATCAAAGTTTTATTTCAATCGGATATCGTTATCTTGGTCAATTTAGTATAGATTAGTTTCGACCGTTAAATGATAAATGATTGATCAAAGGACCAAATGGTATTCGATTATGAGATAATTTTTTTTATAAATAATCTTGACTATTACTTTATGTTAGATATATGTGCCCTAGAAGCCAAAATTGACTGACACTTGTAATACACTTCTAAGGGTAAAATTATAATTTTGATTATAATCAATAAAATGGGTTATTTTCTGTCACATATGTGTATTTAGTGTCTATGATGCATCCTTTGAGTTAATAATAAATGATAATTCATATTTTTAAAAGTTAAAAATTTAAGACATGAATAATCATTATTAACTCATAAAATGCTCCCAACCATAGGATCATCATGAGGATGGTGATTGATCCAGAAGGTTGGTGTACAATCGCTTCTCTTTAGTAGATGAGTCTTGAGTCTACGATGTGGAGACATCGGAGCGAGAGTACAGGTACTCGTTAGAGAATGAGGGCACTGAGCGTGACCACCTCGAGTAGTCATTAGGGAAGTCTACCTTCTCGTCAATGACTGACTCGATGCTGCAGTAGTGTGTCTGGTTCTTTGACCTGAGGTGCATCGACAGTTCACCTTGAGGGTGTTATAGTTTGACTACACCATTACTCGATCTCCTAGCCATATGGAAATCCTGAGGTGTATGTTGGCTATAGCATGTTCATTGTAGGAACTGGATAGCATCAAGATGGAATCTATCTACCTCGGTGGTAGAGGAGCAGCCCTATGATGATCATGAGAATCAAGTCCAAAAGTCCATGGCCATGGCAGAGTGAAATAATAGAAAGAGTTTCTATTTAGATTTTCACATTGGACTTGAATCGAATGATTACATCATATGACAGAAGACTAGGGTTTGACGAGTTCACCTTAACCCTAATCTGATCGGGGCTCAAGATAGAAGAACTTAATCACACAGGTAGCTGCACCAAGAGGTTCGCATTCAGCTCTGATGGGTTGCCACCATATACTGCTAGGTGTCACTGGTGGATTTTGGGAGCAATTAGAATGATTTAGATGATCGATCATTCTAGCTGTTCGAATCAGAAGAGTTCTGATCCATCGAAAGGAGTTTCGATGATGTCGATGATAGAGATCATGACATATCCCATTACCATACAGAACTGAACCTAACTGGGTCACACAAAACAAGGGTTTGAATCTGGTGATCATCAATTGAACTGATCTAGTTCAATTGATCTGAATGAGATTCAATTAGGTTCAAGAAAATCGTGCTAGCACTCGATTGAACCTAACGTTCTTCTTTTGCTATCATAAATAAGTTGTCCTGACTGAGCCAAAGGAGTTTGTGCTCAATCAGAGGCCTTCATATGGTCTGACTGGAGGTTGTCCAAGTCAGAAAAGGTTGTCTTATTTTGTAAGACATTACCTGCCATTTTTGGTCACCTGCCATTTCTTGTTCTTTGACTTTGGTCAAAAGTCTACCTTTGACTGGTCAAATGTTGACCATTGACACTTTGACTTTTGACCACATGTCATGCACCTATTGGAGAGCTGGTGGGGGCCTGTCCCCTACCAGAACCTGGCAAGGAAGAGGGCGCACGCCACCCTTGGCGTGTGCCCAAGTTGGAGGCGCCTAGGAGTCCCTTGTTGGACAGGGACTCCATCTCCTTTTTGGATTCCAATTAGAGTTCTCCTAAGAAACCAACTTTGACTGGTCTTAGGGCCCTCTAAGGAGGAATCCAGGGGACTCTATTCCCACCAATCAGATTTAGATCTGATTTCACAAAGAGTTGTGATTTGGTTTGGGAAGAAGAGGAAGTTGGATCACAGCTTAGTCTATAAATAAGACCCTGCGCCCAACTCAGATTGTATGATTGTTGAATTGGAGAATTCAAATTCCCATGCCCCAAGGCTGCCTCTCCCTCTTCCTCCATGCCAAACCCACCTTCTCCCTCTCCTCTCCACGTCCAAAAGAGTTTTGGATTCTTGGTTGGTGCGATCCAGATCAAAGAAAGGCGACTGAAAGCTAGAAGGCTGCACTGCTGCAAAGGACGACTGCTGATCTTCAAAAGGAGTTTTGAAGATCCTCCAGATCAGATCCAGATCTAATTTTTGGAGATGTGATAGAGAAGAAGAGGATCTCCAGATCCAGCCTGAGTGGATACCGGTAGAGGCCAGGCACTTGCGTGGCTAGATCCAGAACCTTCCGCTGCTTACAGGATCATCAACGGGTAATAGGATTACCCACTTCAAGGTAAATTAAATTTGATTTAATTTATCTTAATTTTATTTTAATTTTAAAATAATAATAATTAGATCTAAAATATCTTAGATCTGATCTAGATCAAAGAAAAATTTTTTTGAAATATATCTCTTGATCTGATCAGATCTGAACGAACCTGGATCCCGAAAATCAGGATTTTTCCTTCAACTGGTATCAGAGCCAAGGTTCTAAAAGTATTTAGATCTAATTTTAAATTTATTTTAATTAAAAAATAAGTGATTTTAGATGTCACATGAGATGTGATCAGATCTGAAATTAGAAAAAATTAAAATTAAATGATTTGGATCTAAGATTAGAAAATATGCATGACTAGTTCTAAAATAGAATAGTTCTATAGAATAGTCTTGCATGTTTTTAATTTAATTTGATTAAATCATATTTTAGATCGATTTATTTACTATTTTTTGATATTATAATGGTTATAATAACATCTAAAAAATAGCAAATAAAATTATTTAATTTTTAAATATCATATGAGATATGATTGATGCATGTCTAGACTAGTTGTAGAATAGTTCTACATAATTATCTAGATTAGAATTTATTTTGATTAGATCAATTTAAATCTAATTTTTTTAGATTATTATGAGATAATTTAGATCTGAAAATATGCATGATTCGATACATGAGATGTATGCAAAATATGCCATGATTAGATCTAATTTGTATATGAGATATATGATATAGATCTAAAACTGTTTTGTAGTATTGCATGTTCCTGATTAAGGCGTTCCTCTTGGCCGTCCGATCATAAGAATGAAGAAGGGTTTAAAGGCCCTCTCTTCCCATTCGATGGGGTGTTCTTATGATGTGTAGGGGTGCTGCGCATGTTCGTCCTTAATCAGAAATCCAAAACTTACTTTCTGCAAAACCCTAGATCCTGAAACCCTAGGATTTATTGTGCATATTTTGTTTATGAACCCTACTTAATTAAAAATTAAGATTATGGAAATATTAATTAGATCTAAAATTGAGAATTTTCAGATCTAAGACATATTCATAATACTGGGTTCGGGCTTGGGTAGCTCAATTAGGTCTAAGCGGTTGATCAAACCGAATCAAGAGTTGGTTAGATGGGATCAACAATGCTTAAATTGACCAGCCTAATAGGATTAAGTCTGGGTCAAGATCGAGTCACGATCAAGCAAGACCTAATTAGGCTCAGAGGTTAGAGTCTGGATTGTAGGCTAACCCAATTGGTTCTGGCTCAACAATTTGGTGTCTAAGGTAAGTTTGGCACATACGACCGACTGGATTTTTAATTGGAAGCTACTCGACCTGAATGCATTCTTGTACGAGTTAATGGCATATTCCTTCCACCGGTCTCACTTACCTGGCCATATCTGTTGACACAGTTCTGATCTGAGGTGGTCAATAATCCGAGCTAACCCATGCCACTAGGTTAGTCATAATTGTTATGACTATGACAAGTCTAGTTTAATGAGACCTGAATCAATTCTTCCTAAGAAAAGATTAAGTCTGAGGTCTTCCACCATTGTAGATGTGCGGGCCCTTTCCGGGGTTGATTGTTCTCGGCTGGATACAGTGGCTCAGTTGCACCGGAAAGATGCAACCATGTCTATTAGGCATTGGATGCTATGGGCTGGAGGATGAGTTGGGCTCAATATTTCTGGATACGGTGAGAGACTCAATTAGGAAATCCAGTCTATGCAAATGGTGGGTCTGACTTAACTAAGGAGTGGATCAATATTTTTGGATACGGTGAGATTCATGAATTAGAGACCAAGTTTGGGTGCACCATGATTAGAGAATCATTGAACAAGAGTTGTTCACTCATTGGCTAACCCATCACCAATAACTGTTAGGTGAGGTGATGAGTCAGTTGGTGAGACCGCACCACCCACTAGAAATCATTAATCATGGAGATTTTTCGCATCTCTACAGAGGGAGTGTAGGGATCCGAGAAAATAGTGGGAGCTAATTTGTTTAAAAATAAAATTTCTAAATAAATTGGTCAAGTCAATAATTACAGTATCTAACTAGAATCTTTGACTCTCTACAGAAAAATGTCTGCGTCCAACCCATTGGCACGTATCCTGGACACACATAGACTGACTGGACCCAATTATAAAGATTGGCTCAGGAACTACAAAATTAGTTTTGGGTTTCGAGAAGTTAACCCATGTACTGGACCAGGACCCTCCCACCTTACCAGCCCGTCCATCCATTGAACAGAGAGCATCTCTGGAAAAATGGATAGACGAAGATAATAAGGCCAGATATTACATGTTGGGCTCGATGTCTGATGAGCTCCAGCGCCAACATGAAGATATCGGGACTGCTCGCCAAATGTTGGCTCACCTGCAGGAGATGTTTGGTGAACAGAGTCGCGCAGCCAAAGTATCAAGTCACGAAAATGACTTTTTAAGGCTAAGATGCGTGATGGGCAGTCAGTCCAAGATCACTGTCTGACAATGATCAAGGACATGGAAGAGCTTGAGAAGCTCGGTGTGAAGTTGGACTTGGATCTGCAGAATGATATTATTCTGCAATCCTTGACTGATGCATATGGGCAATTCATCATGAATTACCACATGCATAAACTTCAAAATTTCCTTGGCCGAATTAATGAATATGCTGGTTACCGCTGAGCTTTCTATGAAAGGTTCTAAAGGCTCAGTTCTTGCTATGGAAACGGACTTCTTCCAAAAAGAAAGTCTTATGGAAAGAAAAAGAAGTCTGCGAAAAAGCAGAAGGTGGAAGGAAACAAAGAAGAAGAAGGCAGAGCCGAAGAAAAAGGCCGATGTCAAAGGAAAGTATTTCCATTGCAACAGCGACGGCCATTGGAAGCGGAACTGCCCTACTTACCTGGCCACCCTGAAGAACAAGAAGGAAGGTCCTTCTGGAGGTATGCTCGTTATTGAGTCTAACCTTATGGTTTCTTCTGCATCCAGTTGGGTGCTTGACTCTGGTTCTAGTGCTCATCTGTGCACTTTCATGCAGGGTCTTGAGGATAGCAGGAGGCTGAGGGATGGAGACATGATCCTACGCATCGGTAATGGAGCAAGAGTTGCTGCAGTAGCCGTGGGAACATACCCTCTTCGATTACCATCTGGTTTAGACTTAGTTTTGAAAGACTGTTATTATGTGCCTGCAGCTAGCAGGAATTTGATTTCTGTTTCATGCTTAGCACAAGAAGGCTATGTGATTACCTTCTTTAAGGACCATTGTAACATTCTTTATGAAAGAAATAAAATTGCAAATGGTTTTCCTTATTAATGGTCTTTATCAGCTACATATTGATGTACCTATTCTAACTATCGAGCAAAACATGAATGCCAAACGACCTAGGGATAGTCCAAACGATAGGTATCTATGGCACCTGAGATTAGGTCATATAGCAGAAGATAGGATCAACAAATTGGAGAAAAATGGGCTATTGAGTCCATTGACTTTTCGAGTCATATCCAACTTGTGAATCTTGTCTTCAAGGCAAAATGACTAAACTCCCTTTTGTTGGACATGGGGAAAGGGCCACAGATCTCCTTGCCCTAGTACATACTGATGTGTGCGGCCCATTTGATGTGCCGGCTAGAGGCAATTTTGTCTACTTCATTACCTTTATCGATGATCTGTCTAGGTATGGGTATGTGTATCTTATGAGACACAAGTCTGAAGCTTTTGAAAAGTTCAAAGAATTCAGACATGAAGTAGAAAAACAAACTGAAAAATCCATTAAGGTTCTTCGATCAGATCGAGGAGGTGAATACCTTAGCCGGAAATTCCTAGACTATCTCAAAAAAATGGCATAGTCTCTCAATGGACTCCACCAGGAACACCTCAACTCAACGGGGTTTCAGAATGGAGAAATCGGACCCTATTGGATATGGTTCGATCCATGATGAGCTTCACAGACCTCCCTGATTTTCTTTGGGGACACTCATTGTTAACTTCAATTTATCTACTGAATAGGGTTTCCTCTAAAACCGTTCCTACCACACCGTATGAGATATGGCATGGTAAGAAACCAAGTCTGAGTCATCTCAGAATTTGGGGTTGTCCGGCTCATGTCAAAAGACAACAAGCGGACAAGTTAGAGTTTAGGTCCTTTCAGAGCTCGATTCATAGGATATCCTAAAGAGTCATTAGGATACTATTTCTACATTCCAGAAGACCACAATGTGATTGTGAGTCGACATGCCATCTTTCTTGAAAAAATAGTTTATTCAAGATAGCGGCATTGGAAAGCAGATTCAAGCTTGATGAGAAAGTCTCACAAGTACAACGAGCTAAGGACCAATTGGAACCAAATCAGGTTGAGCCAATAAGAACACTACCTCCTCCACCTCGTAGATCGAAAAGAGTTTTTCCATCCCCCTGAAAGATACTTAGGTATTATTTCAGAGGAAAGTAGAGGAAAATGTTCCTCGTAGGTAATGGTGCTCATGGTGATGATCCCAAAACCTACAACGAGGCGATATCAGATATCGACTCCGAGAAATGGCTAGAGGCAATGCAGTCAGAAATTGACTCGATGCACTCAAACCAAGTCTGGACCTTGGTAGATCCACCAGAAGGTATAGTACCTATTGGGTGTAAATGGATCTTCAAGAGAGAAAGATTGGTGCAGATGGAAATGTGGAGACATTCAAGGCTAGACTAGTGGCAAAAGGTTATAGTCAACGCGAAGGCATTGACTATCAGGATACCTTTTCTCCAGTGGCTATGCTAAAATCCATCCGCACATTGCTTGCCGTTGCAGCCTATTTCGATTATGAAATATGGCAAATGGACGTGAAAATGGCATTCTTAAATGGATATCTTGAGGAAGATATCTATATGGAACAGCCGCTAGGTTTCACATCCAGTGATACTGATCACAAGGTTTGCAAGCTGCAAAGGTCCATATATGGACTTAAGCAAGCATCTCGGAGCTGGAACACTCATTTCAATGATGTGATCAAAATGTTTGGTTTCATCAAAAATGAAGAGGAACCGTGTGTTTTCAAAAAGGTCAGTGGGAGCGCTGTTGTCTTCCTCGTATTGTACGTGGATGACATCCTCCTTATTGGGAATGATATTCCCATGATGACAACAGTCAAATTATGGTTGTCCAAGGAATTCTCCATGAAAGACCTAGGTGAAGCATCCTTTATTCTAGGAATTAAGGTCTATAGGGATAGACCGAATAGGATGCTAGGACTTTCACAGAAGATGTACATAGAGAAAGTACTAAAGAGGTTTAGTATGGAAAACTCTAAGAGGGGATTAATACCCTTCAGACATGGTATTCATCTTTCCAAGAAGATGTGCCCTAGCACACCTGAGGAAATAGAACGCATGAGCAAGATCCCTTATGCTTCTGCAATAGGGAGCCTCATGTATGCCATGCTATGTACACGACCTGATATAGCCCATGCTGTGAGTGTCACAAGCAGATATCAGTCAAATCCAGGTGAAGAACACTGGACTTCTGTGAAATGTATCCTTAAGTACTTGAGAAGAACTAAGGATATGATGTTGGTCTTTGGTAATGGAGAACTCCAAGTCCAGGGATACACAGACTCGGATTTCATGTCCGATATAGATGATCGAAAGTCGACATCTGGGAGTCTGTTTGTGTGCAATGGTGGTGCTGTCAGCTGGAAAGAGTTCCAAGCAAAACGGTGATAGCAGATTCCACCATGGAAGCAGAATATATCGCTGCATCAGAGGCTGCGAAGGAAGCATTCTGGTATAAGAAGTTTGCTGCAGAAATTGGAGTAATGCCATCAGATGCCATTCCTCTATACTGCGACAACAATGGCGCCATAGCCCTTGCTAAGGAGCCAAGGTCTCACCAGAAATCCAAGCACATTGAGCGGCGATACCACCTCATCCGCGATTACCTCGAGAAGGGTTATGTCGAGGTCAAGAGAGTCAACTCCACAGATAATGTGGCAGACCCACTTACAAAGCCGTTGGGCCAGCAGAAGATCGAAGCCCACCTTGAGAAGATGGGACTTAGACTTGTAGCCAATTGGCTTTAGGACAAGTGGGAGATTGTTAGATATATGTGCCCTAGAAGCCAGAATTGGCTGACACTTGTAATACACTTCTAGGGGCAAAATTATAATTTTGACTAATATCAATAAAATGGGTTATTTTCTATCACATATGTGTATTTAGTGTCTGTGATACATCCTTTGAGTTAATGGTAATGATAATTCATATTTTCAAGAGTTGAAAATTTAAGACATGAATAATCATTATTAACTCATAAAATGCTCCCGACCATAGGATCATCACGAGGATGGTGATTGATCCGGAAGGTTGGTGTACAATCGCTTCTCTTTAGTAGATGAGTCTTGAGTCTACGGTGTGGAGACACCGGAGCGAGAGTACAGGTACTCGTTAGAGAACGAGGGCACTGAGCGTGACCACCTCGAGTAG